>JASAND010012958.1:0-25743 GCA_030248195.1 Trissonchulus latispiculum
GCTCTTTCGAGATAGAATTGTGTGTGGCCTCATATGGCGCAATGGCAGACAAGTCCGGGAAAAACAACAACACTCGATGTGAGTCACAATAGAATTACGTAGTATTAGCTATGAATGTATATCGTTAGAAGCTATTAGTTGGTCCCAAGATTTACTACATTGTTGCCGATATACGTATGCATATATTTGTTTGGAGTAGTTCGTTCGTATTAAGCACAAGCCGACTTTATGCAATGGAAAGCGCGCATGACAAGTTTTTACTAATGCAGTCCAACCCATATGCTAAAAGTGCAACTCGTCTCTGTTTGCCTACAATTTGCATCTGCAAGTTCAGCCCCAATTAAAAACTGTGTTGGATGGAAAAACTTTCGGCTGATATAATACTAAGTACGAATATACAGCGACACGATGAATACACCATCAGCTGTAGCTCATTAAACTTAAAGCTATCCTGTGATGCGACTATACTTACTTCCCCGCAAAAGTCGCACACAAATACTCAAACAATGTATATACAATGTGTATTAGGAGTGCAGTGTGCTAAAAGCGATAATGGACTATATGTATATATGTCAAATGCTGGAAATATATAACACGGATCAGCCCTTACGTCGGTTGCATAACTGTATTACACACAAAGGTTAAACTCTTAAACCCTCAAAATGCTGTGTAACTCTAAATTTTAAATCCAAAACAAACGATAAAACTTCCTTACTGCAAAAAGTCTGAGTGCACGGATCTGAGAGCTATAAAAATAACCTACGACGTGTCCAAAGTTATCGAAAACTGAGAATTTTCACAATGAAGAGAAGTTCTGCAATGTAAAAAACGTAGAATACAACGTAATACTGGGTTTATTTTGGGTGAAGAAAAGTAGGGGTAGGGAGAGTGGGGGGAGGTCCAAAAGTGGAGGGGATAAAATGGTTTAAAATGCTAAACATACAGTCAAAGTAGCCTTTTTCTACATGCACTGCTATAGCTAAAGGTACTACACTGCTATACTGCTACTGTTAACAAGTGCTTAAAAATTAAGTTTTAGAACTAAAATAGACGATTTTTGACCAATGGCGAATTCGGAAAAGTTTTGATCGTTTTGACAATAATCCTTAAAATTTGCCATATTTTGGGCATAGTGAGAGCGGGGAAAGCCCAAAAAGGGGTAGGGGCGCATTCCACTAAAACAAACCCAGTAGTATATAGCAACTGTAACATGTAGGACAAAAGTAGTCGAAAAATTTCAAATAATAAACTGACCTGAAAAACTAAACTTAAAACTAAAACTGACCTCCAACAAAGTCAATGACTAAGGAATCTTCAGCCAACTGCAGACTGTGAAACAGTTCAGAGACCTCCGCAATCTGTTTGGCACTGAGGCGAGGTGGAGGCGGTGGGGTCTTGGACCGAGGCGTCGTGGAACCGGGAGATTTCGGTCTGCCCCCTCCGCCCCCAAATCCGAAACCGGGGGATTTCGGTCGTCCACCGGGCGACTTTGGCCTCTGATATTCCGGGGCCCGATAGGGTGTTTTGGGAGCACTGCGCACAGCACCCTCACTATAGGTTTGATGATGCTGATGATGACCGTTAGCAATGGGTTGGAAGGCTCGTCGAGTCTGCTGCTGGAGCAGAGTTACCGGCCCACCGCCCCCGCTGGCACCGTTGGTACGACGCGCTCCAAAGCTCAAAGCGGTACAGTCCTGAAACTGGTGATGATATCGTTGATTCTGATGCTGCTGTGACTGTTTGAATCCAGAATCTAAAAACACCATGCACGAGTAAGTAGAACAAACAGTAAGTAGGACAAAAGATAAAAGGGAAAACATCTGCATCAGCTATATTATATTGGCCCCGTAAGAAATTCTGGTACACATTTTGTGAAAGAAACTTAGTGGTAACGTCGTAGAAGTCAACACTTTAGGCACAGCCAAAAAACATTTGAAAAAAATCCGAGACAGTTTAAAAGTTGCGGTTATATTCCACATATCTGGCTCTGGCATTAAAAACTATGCACGTACAAGTAAGCAAACGTATATACCAGTTGGAAACAGCAAAGGACTAGTATGTGAGCGTCGTGTCATAGGCTGCTGTGCATGGCGATATGTGCTACCATTTGAGTTGAAGTTCGTTGAAGAAAGATTTGACGTAAAGGCAGTAGTGACAGACTGCTTCTCTGTGTAGCCGGCAGTCTTAGAGTTCGGCTTCGTCATCCCCTCCTGATCCGCAGCAGCTGTTGATCCATTAATCCCATTCTCTGGGGCCGCATCATCGGAAGGTGGAGACAAGATCTTGTCCTCATCCCCACTGATCATGTCAGCTGGCTCAGAATCGTTGTGATGATCGGGTGGCAAAGGCTGATGATGATGATCTCCGTTTACAGCCGACGGATTAGGCTGGCGTGGGATGCCAGAACCCACTTGTCGAAGGCCTACAGAAAACAGAACAATAAAAAATACAAATAAAAATATTTACATAGTTAAACAAATGTATACTGAATCGCTTTGGCTACGCAACACTGTAGAATTATATAGTCTAGTGTAGTGCAGGAAAATACATACAGGCTACGTACATATATCTACGTTCCTGCATTCAACTGCTGTATCGTGAGCTTTATCAACGATTTAAAGAAAAACAACAATAGCCCATAGGCCAGGCCTCCGCAGTTTTCACCCGGGTACAAGCTGTTTTTGTCGAGCTCTGTACGTGAGTACGTACCTGGGTTTATTTTAGGCGAAAAGAAGTGGGGGGGGAGAGTAGGAGAGTAGGTGACTAAAAAATTCCGTCGAAGCTGGAAAAATTTTTTAAAATTTTGACCAAAAATACTGCAATTTTGGCAATTTATGGGCACCTTCGGGTGAGTGGAGGGAGAAGCCCAAAAAAGTGGAGGGAAACGAGTAGGGGGGAGAGATCGAGTGGGGGGACCCGAAAAGTGGGGGGGCGCCCCCCCGCCCTCCTCCAGTAAAATAAACCCAGCGTACATAAAGACACGATAACGTTTCTAATTGAACAAAAATAACATTATAGTGTAAAATAGCGTTAAAATATATTTGCATTAACAGAAATAAGCATTTTTGAACATTTGCACAAATTTTTAAATATGCAAACTATATATATATTTTTTGAAAATGCACACAATACATAAATCACATTATTATCTCCGAAACCAAAAACTCTGACTATGAGTATTCAAACATTTCCACTTACATGGTGGTCGGTAGATTTCCAAAGCTGGGCGCTGCATTTTGTAATGTTTCCTATTATTATTAGTAACTATTCTATCATTTTTCTTCCCATGAATCTAAAACAATATGCATAAACAATAAGGACTACGAGTATGTCAAAGAAATCAACCCCAGAACAGTTGGTCACTAACAGCTTATTATCCCAGACTGGAAATAAACGAATGAGATGTGCAGCACATCGTTAGAAACAAAGCAAGCACGACGTGGTTGCACTATATATAGTAAAGAATTCTGCAACTTCGTACTGCAGATCATTTATTGTACGACCCGTTGTTGTAAATGTTTGTCGAAACTATGGTAAACTTTATCAATCAAATCAAATTTTCCAGTTAGAAGCTTCAGCAGAACGGTTTGTTAGTATACATAAACACAACAGTGCAGCATAGTCTTGGGATTTCCTTAATACGATCCAATAGGCGAAATAAAATCAAAAATAATAGAAATTAGATTGGTACTAACATCCAAAATAGCGGAAATAATTTCCCTCAGAGATGGCTCTTTTGAAAAGTGTGGAGCGGAATCGTTAAACAAGAGGCAGAAACAGTCCTGTTTTAGGCAAATCCGGACAACAAATGCAAGTGCACGCACAATTAAGCTGCAATTAAATCACCCAAAAAAGGCATCCATTATGCAGCAAAAAACTAGATTTCTGCGAGATTAGCCTACACCAATATAAAATCTGTGTGCGCTGTAGAAGCCGCGTAAGCAAGCAGCTAAATAAATACAAAACTGATTAATACTATATAAAACTGTGGTCCGGTCTGCTAACTAGAATCAGTAATACAATGGTTAAAAATAACGTAATAGGTATAAACGTGGTGTAGACGTAATGGAAGCAGCAATTGAAAACGGAACACAACTGAAGACTTGCACCGCACACAGAGTCGAGTCAACTAAGTCGAAAAATTATACCCACACTAAACAGGAAGGCATCCTAACGATAACATCCTATATGCATAATATTTCAACACTTAATAAATACCTATATACGTAAATATTTCAACATATAGCATATAGGTAGGTTATATATATATATACTAAAGTGCTTAATATATATTGTGTAAGCAAAAAGCTATATATATATATAAATGTATATGTATATATATGCATATGTATATATATATATGTAAAAGCTCACGCGTGCTTTATATGCGTATGAAAAACGTCAAGGCAAGCTTACGTCTACTTTCGTAAATAAGAAGGGGAACAATGTGGAATAAAATCTCTAGAACGGCTGTCGATGGAGAGACTTTAAGTCTCAAGTGAGTTAAGGTTTAGTTAAATCAACATAACATTAGTATATGCATATAAGTATGTACGAACATGCACAGACGTCGTATATATACGTAATTCAGAAAATAGAAAAATTATCCTATATAAGTCTATATATAAGTATATATATACGCAATAGATCAGGAGCGCACCTAGGAAAAACGGTGGTGTCTAAAACCAGGAACAGGAACAGGAATAGGAATAGGAACAAAGGTCTAAAACCAGGAACAGGAACAGGGTCTATTTTCAGGAACAGAATCAGGAATAGGGGTCTAATTTCAGGAACAGGAACGGGGGTCTAATTTCAGGAACAGAATCAGGAACAGGGGTCTAATTTCAGGAACAGAAACGGGGTCTAATTTCAGGAACAGAATCAGGAACAGGGGTCTAATTTCAGAAACAGGAACGGGGTCTAATTTCAGGAACAGAATCAGGAACAGGGGTCTAATTTCAGGAACAGGAACGGGGTCTATTTTCAGGAACAGAATCAGGAATAGGGGTCTAATTTCAGGAACAGGAACGGGGTCTAATTTCAGGAACAGAATCAGGAATAGGGGTCTAATTTCAGGAACAGGGGTCTAATTTCAGGAACAGGAACGGGAGTCTAATTTCAGGAACAGAATCAGGAACAGGGGTCTAATTTCGGGAACAGGAACGGGGTCTAATTTCAGGAACAGAATCAGGAACAGTGGTCTAATTTCAGGAACAGGAACGGGGTCTAATTTCAGGAACAGGAACGGGGTCTGTTTTCAGGAACAGAATCAGGAACAAGGGTCTAATTTCAGGAACAGAACCAGGAACAGGGGTCTAATTTCAGGAATAGAATCAGGAACAGGGGTCTAATTTCAGGAACAGGAAGGGATCCAGAACAGAATCAGGAACAGGGGTCTAATTTCAGGAACAGGAACGGGGTCTAATTTCAGGAACAGAATCAGGAATAGGGGTCTAATTTCAGGAACAGAATCAGGAACAGGGGTCTAGTTTCACGAACAGGAACGCGGGTCCAATTTCAGGAACAGAGACAAATTTCCTGATTCTGTTCCTGAAAATAGACCCCGTTCCTGTTCCTGAAATTAGACCCCTGTTCCTGATTCTGTTCCTGAAAATAGACCCCGTTCCTGTTCCTGAAATTAGACCCCTGTTCCTGATTCTGTTCCTGAAATTAGACCCCCGTTCCTGTTCCTGAAATTAGACCCCTGTTCCTGATTCTGTTCCTGAAATTAGACCCCGTTCCTGTTCCTGAAATTAGATCCCTGTTCCTGATTCTGTTCCTGAAATTAGACCCCCGTTCCTGTTCCTGAAATTAGACCCCTGTTCCTGATTCTGTTCCTGAAATTAGACCCCTATTCCCGATTCTGTTCCTGAAAATAGACCCCATTCCTGTTCCTGAAATTAGACCCCTGTTCCTGATTCTGTTCCTGAAATTAGACCCCTGTTCCTGACTTTGTTCCTGAAATTAAACCGCCGTTCCGTTCCTGTTTTTACAACACCAGACCTTTATTCCTGTTCCTGTTCCTATTCCTGTTCCTGGTTTTAGACAACACCAGGAAAAACTCTATTGTTCGCACGCAGCGTGGAATGTGGATACAAATTTTCAGAACTATTCGAAATTCCGGGGCTTGGTAAAACACGGACCCGGACCGGGTAGGTAAAACCCGGACTCATCACGGACTGGGTGGGTAAAACCCGGATCCGGACCAAAGGGTAAAACCCGGGACTGGGGCTAATCAGTTTTAGCCGCTGGCGCTAATAAAAACTTTTGCTTTAACCGTTCCTAAACTTGGAAAATCCTGTAATAATTTGGAAACCAATCAGCAAATTTGGGATCTTTTGCGCCAACCCTATATCTTTTAGCCAATAACCTGAAATTTGGCATGGTAGCATACTGGATGCTGATTAATTAAAAAATTGAAAATCTAAAAATTTTAAATTTTAGTATATATATAGCACACACACACACACACACACACATATATATATATATATGTATATATATATATATATATATATATTAATATTGAGTTAATAAGCTGAGTTAATCCTCCTTTATTTGTACTTTGTTTGCAGCTGTTGATCATCAGTGTTATTTAGCACTTAAGTTTGACCTTCGACCCAAGTCCTTGAAGGATTATTTCAGTCTAATTTAGCTAATTACGGCGCTCTCATCTTTTTCATGGGTGGTCGTAGTGCCTGGCAATATATATATACTTTCATATATGCTCAAACATAACTGCAATATTTCTAACCTAACATACGCAATTAATAGAACTCACGCGCATTAATACACTCTCTTGTGCGTATATACTATTATTAATACTGCAATAACTGCAGTGCAATGCACACACGCGCGCTCACACACATAGCGTATATATAAATTTATATATATGTCAAATGTGAAAGCAGTTAAATTTCATATTTTGTCCTGGTCCGGGCAGGTCCGGGTTTTACCCTTCGGTCCGGGTCCGGGTTTCACCCGCCCACCCGGTCCGGGTTTTCCAAGTTGGGTACGGGTCCGTGTTTTACCCACCGGTCCGGGTCCGTGTTTTACCCACCGGTCCGGGTCCGTGTTTTACCCACCGGTCCGGGTCCGTGTTTTACCCACACCCGAAATTCCTTCCATTTGATCGTAATTTACGCATAATTTAGCTTGTAAACCTTTCTATAACACTTTTCCACAATTTTCCAAAATATCTTAACTTCTGGCAGACCCTCAAAATTTTTAGTTCCAAAAAGCTGGTGTGGGTAGAACCCGGCCACGCTCCCACCGATCGGGGGCGCACATCATAGTTTAATAAGCGGGTAAAACCCGACGCACTAGCCCGGCGCAGCTACTCTGTAAAATTGAGAAGGAATATAGTCAAGCGGGGAAAAACCCATTTTAATATGCGGGGAAACCCACCTCCAGTGTGGGCTCACCGGTATGAGCTATATAGGATTTTAATAGCCTATCTTGAAAAGCGTCAAAAATAACCCTAGCGGCTGCATTATTGTTGTTCCCACTGCTTCCCTGCAAATTTTTTGGGACTTTGAAATTTTCGAAAATTTTGGTCCGTCCAAGTGCCGAAATTTAGAAAACTTTGGCTGGCCACCCTGAACTACTGGCAAGACCTAGACCAAAGCGGATTGTATGTATGTGTAGGGCATCTGTTGGGCTTCATGATGACATATGCCACACTGCTCTAACCCCTCCGGTGCGACCTGGAGGTGACCTAGAGTTGGCGGGAAAAAACCCATCGGCGGGAAAAAACCCACTTTTCAAAATTGAATATTTTTCTAACGGTTAGCAGGAAAGGTTAAACTATATAATACATACATTTGTTTAATAGAGCCTACAGATTAAATTGGTATAGGTTTTACCCGGGTTCGTTCTGTTATGGGTGGTCCAGGGGGTCTAAATCGGACATGGTGCCATTTCAAGCAAAAATTTCAATTTTGGCCAAAAATGCTTATTTTTGCCTTAAAATGGGTCTAGTTTGGCTCTAAATACAGGAAAACACGTTTTCTACACGATAGGATGCTTAAACTGCCAAAAATAAACATTTATAAAAAATTTCCAAAATTAGCCTATGTTTATGAGTTAAACATATTATATAAATTTTGAAAATTCAATTTTTTCTGAAATTTTTCAAAAATGTTAATATTTTTCGATGTATACCTACTAAAAACAACCCGCTCTTTCGAATGGCACCGTCAAAATTGTTCTGGCACGCTTCCAGCAAAAAATGCGGGTGGGTTTTTTCCCCGCCGATGGGTTTTTCCCGCATTGGGTTTTTTCCCGACATGGAAAACTTTGATTTCTCCATAACGGCAGGGTCTAGAGAGACAAACTATACCTCATTCGAAAGCTTAGGGCAAACCCTAATTAAATATAGTATCAAAGTCGTGCTAGCCCAAACCAGTCGAAAGTTCTGGTCCAAGAAAAAAATGGGTTTTTCCCGCTCGACTGACTGGCTTTTTCCTACAGGGAGGGGGTGGAGGGCGCCCCCCCCCCCAGGATTCGGGCCTTCCTCCCCCAGAACTTTAAAGTGCCCGGAAAAATAGGGTTTTGAGGGTAAATTTTGAAAAATTTTTCCGGCTTCGCCGGATTTTTAGACATTTTTTAGCTATTTTAAGCTTAAATTTAGGTTAAAAATACTTAATATTTTAGTTCAGAAGCAAAAAATAGCCCCCCAGACTTCCCCCCCATAAATTTTGCCTAGGAAAAAGCCAGGTTGAATATGTTAAAGGTTGAAATAAAGGTGATAGAAGTTATCTGGGTGATTCTGGCCTATTCTGAATGAAAAATGAAATATATAATCTGGAAAAGTGAAATAATCTGAAATAATTCAGAACAACAAAGTTAGTTCAAGACCCACACTACTTGGTAAAAATATTCCACCAAATAAAACAAACAGATATGTCAAGAACGCGGTGACAGCTTGTATGTAGGAATACAGCCCGTCAGATACTTAAAAAATGGCTAATCAATCGCTGACAGCAACACTCAAACATATGTAGATACACACAACCGTTTACAAGCAGAACTATACACGTGGATGTGATATACGTATAACGTACGTACATGCGTATATATGTTACGTGCAATATTGAAAAGCGTGCAATTTTGAAATTGCACGATGTTTCCGTGCAATTTTGAAATTGCACGGTTTTATCGTGCAATTTTAAAATTGCACGGAGACTACCGTGCAATTTTGAAACTGCATGGAGTTTCCGTGCAATTTTAAAATTGCACGGGCGAAACCGTGCAATATTGAAATACAAAATTTCATGCCTCTGGTTTTGATTTGTTTGTATAAATGTTAACTTTCAACACGAAAATTTGCAACATTTGTGCATTTAGCAAATCAATTTACGTTAACAAGTTTTAACTTTTGGTTAAAAGTTGAATAAGTGTTCCTGCTATTGACTGTTTACAACAAAAATCAACATTAATATAAAAATCCAAATCATAGTATGAAAAACATTAGTGTCAAGTCCACTCTCAGAAATGTTCCAGTAGAAACTGCAAGAATCACTTTTGTAGATGATAAATACAAAAGTTTTTGTAGAAAATGCTGGTTGAGTCTTGTAATTTATACAGGACGTCGTTGGTAGTGTTTACCGGACATACTTTGGTAGAATTGATTACAAGTTAGACCAGCATTCAGCACAAATGAAACCAAAACTGGAAGACACTACAAATTAATTCAATAAATGTTGCAAATTTTCTTTTTGAGGGGCTCTCATTTATACAATTAAATTAAAACCAGAGGCTTGAAATTTTGTATTTCAATATTGCACGGTTTCGCCCGTGCAATTTTAAAATTGCACGGAAACTCCATGCAGTTTCAAAATTGCACGGTAGTTTCCGTGCAATTTTAAAATTGCACGATAAAACCGTGCAATTTCAAAATTGCACGGAAACATCGTGCAATTTCAAAATTGCACGCTTTTCAATATTGCACGTAACATATATAACTCAGACACTTACGTAACACATTTTAAGTTTACACTTGTGCATGTTATATAGAATAGACATGTTGCTTGTCACACCAGACAAATATTTACCAAAGGAAGGTTACTTATAACGTGTGTGTATACTATGGTCAACGCTCATATCTATATACAATGAATGAAATGAAATAAATAAATAAATAAAATACAAGAATGAAATAAATAAGTATATATAACAGTTCTGGAACAACATTATAATATATATATATATAGATAAATGAAATGTATGCACGTATTTGCATAGACAGTAAGCATGTACGGTTTGTAGAAGCAACGTATTGCACACTTTACTGTATCAAGTGTTTACTTAGTAAGACAAGCTTACAGACATTTGCAATTCTGGGGAAAATTCTGGGGGGGGGGTGAGCCGGCGGCCTGCCGCCGGAAAACCGTATTTTCCCGGTTTTTTTGCCCAAAACACCGGAAACATCCGGATTCTGGGGGGGTTGAGCTCCAGGTTTGGGGGGTGAAACCCCCCCCCCATCCCCAAAAGCACATGTATGCAACCTTACGGTCTTGGTTTATTCCTTGGCAATTTTTCATGGGGGGGCTCCATGGGGAGGCTCACCCAAAATGGGGGCATATTTCTATAAAATTTTTTCGAATTTTTCTGCGTTTTTGTGTATGAACTGCTACAGATCGCTAAAAATGACTAGTTGTAGCAGGTGTATTTTAACCTAAAATAGTGAAAATTTAGGTAAAAATAAAATTTTTGAAAATTTAGTGTTAAAATGGTAAAATTTGGCAATTTTTGGGGTTATGGGGGGGGTCGGAATTTATGGGGGGCTTTCATGGGGGGGCGCCCCCCATCCCCCCACTTGGCATAAGCCAGCGGTCAGTAGCGAGCGGCTACTAGAAGAAACGACAGCAGAAGGCTGCATTACGTGCTGCATACTCAGTTTATATAATTATTGAAAAAGACGTAGCCTAAACTAGATCAGATACAACATAGCGATACGTTTGTCGATATGTTATTTGCCTCATGGTTTCATACTTGTTACCGTTCTTTTTATGTTGCTTCAGTAAACTCTAACACGTAGTTGAATGAACAAACCAGAATTAAGATTTAGTTTTACCACAAACTACGTAAACAAAAATTAGTTATCCTAAAGATCTTTCAGGAAAGCTCCCCTAGGCCCATAAGAAGGGTCTGGGTAAAATCCGGCCCCAGCCCCACCACTGGGTAAAATGCAGCTCCGGCCCCGGCCCCGGGTAAAATCCGGCCCCATTGTAATAGGAGCAAGAGTTACATATTTCGTAATTTCTAAACGAAATCGGTTTATGGCACTAATGACTGCAAACTAAGAGTTAAAGTTCAATTAGAACTAGTGGGAAAAATGCCCTAAACGGGCATGCAATGGCTAGAATAGGGAAAGAAGGAAGGGCGGAAAAATGCCAATATATACGTATATATACTTGTCAGTCGGCACTGAAATTGGTAAGAAACTAGATTCAGCGCCGAATAGGGAAAGCTGTGGAAAAAGCTGTGGAAAGCTGTGGAAAAAGCTGGGGATGTGGCCAGAGCTCTCTCAGGCTTGTCTATATAAGCTACCTCAGGTCTCTGGTCGACTACTGCGGAGGCGCCTGGCTACCATATGCCGCGATTTCCAACCTGAAGAAGCTGGAAGTAGAGCAAAACGCTGCTGCTCGCACGATCACTGGCTGCGTTCGCAGCACGCCCGTAGATGCCCTATTGGCAGAAGCCAACCTGCTTCCTTTCGATGAACGAAGAAAGGAACTGGCCGCTATCGCTCGGGAAAAAGCGATAAGGAAACAATTCTCCCCTGCCACCCGTGACTGCTGCCTTGGAGCACCTGGCCAGCGGCTCAAATCGCTTGGCTCCTGGCGTTCAACTGGGACGAAAACAACGGAGGCGGCCAACTTGTCACTGCTACCCCGAGAAAGTGAAGTCTGCATTGCTCAGGTCCCACCGTGGGCAATCCAGCCATGCATAGAGCGGCTGGACTGCAGAACTGAACTTTTTGCGAAGGTTAGCAACGTGGATTTACCAGAAGTCAAGAAAGCAGCGGCTTTGGAAGTTGTGGCCGCCTTGGCCCCCCATGATCTACAAGTCTGGACTGATGGTTCGGCGATGGAAGGCACCCGTCGAGGAGGAAGCGGCATCTTAATTAGAGGAAGTGGACTGCCTGCTCCCATTGAAGTCAGTAGGCCAGCTGGAGACGTCTGCTCTAGCTTTCGTGCGGAGCTGACGGCCATCCAATATGCACTCGACAGAGTGCTTTCGGAGGAAATCAACTGGCACCACAACAAGCTGGTGCTGTTTACTGACTCCAAGAGTGCTGTCCAGAAGCTTGCTATGGGCCCCGCCAATCGGGGCAGCTGTCTATTAGCTGAAATCTGGCGGAAAATCGAAGAGCTCACAACCCAGCTCAAAATCGACATCATAATCCAGTGGATCCCATCTCACTGTGGGATCCAGGGCAACGAAGACGCAGACCGCCTAGCGAAGAAGGGCGGCGAAATGAATCAAACTGCCATCCCTATAGACCTACAGACTGCAGCTGCTGCAATCAAAAGAACAGTAAGAGGGAACTGGATCAAGGGCCGCAAGCGCGACCTTCACTACCTAACCACTGATGGAAACTGGCCCTCTCTGCCGGATCAGGAAGGCTTGCAGCGACGTGAGGGCGTAATAATTTCCCAGCTACGCACTGGCCAGTCTCCTATCACCAGGGAATATCTCCACAGGATTGGCAAAGAAGACAGCCCGGACTGTAGATTGTGCAACGAAGAGGAGGAAACTGTTGGCCATCTCTTGTCGCGGTGCCCAGCCACAGCCACGACGAGAGAAATAGTGTTCGGGGCCTCTAATCTACTGGATTCGGAGGCATTGCAACACCCTAAGAAAGTCCTGGATTATCTGCATCGGATCGGCCGCATCTAATGCTGCCGAAGCTATGGCCCTGCCGTGCTGCTGGAAAAAGAAGAAGAAGAAGAAGTCGGCGCTGAAAATTATAGAAACTAGATTCAGCGCCGAATAGGGAATGCAGTCGGCGATGAAAAGGATAGAAACTAGATTCAGCGCCGAATAGGGAAAGCAGTCGGCGCTGAAAATTATAGAAACTAGATTCAGCGCCGAATAGGGAATGCAGTCGCGTAGCGTGGAACAGGCACTTCCTCCGTCCATCCTATTCGCGTGAACTGCTCTGCACTCCCCGAGAACGTGGTATATACTGCGTTTGAAATGAGGCAGGATACAATATCGTTTGTGTAACAAAAAGTTAAAGCCGGAGCTGCTGTCTTCTGCATAAAGTACATAAAGTATATGCGTGGCAGTGAGAAGTGCAAGCCAACTTCGCTTTAAAGCACTAGTTAAAGCACTTTAACGCATTAGTAAGACACTGTCGCTGTCCTGATCTACACCCACACCGGGTGTATCCTTGACCACCTCCCTTAGATTCCATGGTTACAGCCTGGCGTATGGTAATTTCCTTCGAGCGGTCAATCGAACTGGCTGACAGATTGGTTGCTCCTGATGGAAGTAAATCGGCTGCACCAAACCAGTTCTTGAGAATCCCGTGAGCAGTACCAACCAAATAAACCACGTTGCGCTCCTCCAGGATGATGCCACAAATATTCCTGTGATCCAAGGGCCCTCTGTCAACTGCCGCCACGGGTACCATCACCGCAAAACATAAGTAAAGAGTAGGGAGAGCAATGGGAATGCTAATGGACTAAGTTCATTTTAGGCGGCACGCGACCCGACTGGATTTATCAGTCTTAGCGCTGTAACATTGAATTTAAACTAGTGGGAATGCTAAAAGCCTGAAGTGCGTTAGGCGGCACGCGTGCCGACTGAAAATTTCAGGCCACACGCTGTAACTGAAGTCCATAATGCTGGGTACGTTAAAAGGCTAGGCGGCACTCGTGCCGCCTGAAATTTCTAGTCAGCACGCGTGCCGACTGAGAATGCTTGTAGCCTGCGACATATACATTGTCTAAGTTCATTTTAGGCGGCACGCGACCCGACTGGATTTATCAGTCTTAGCGCTGTAACATTGAATTTAAACTAGTGAGAATGCTAAAAGCCTGAAGTGCGTTAGGCGGCACGCGTGCCGACTGAAAATTTCAGGCCACACGCTGTAACTGAAGTCCATAATGCTGGGTACGTTAAAAGGCTAGGCGGCACTCGTGCCGCCTGAAATTTCTAGTCAGCACGCGTGCCGACTGAGAATGCTTGTAGCCTGCGACATATACATTGTCTATTAGCATTAGTAGTTCCAACTGGGAATACTCTGTTAGGCATTTGGACTTTTAATAATTTCGCTCTTAATAGTAGTCTAAAACAAATTAAAAGTGTGATCGTTAAAAATGTTGTGTTGGAAAAGCCAATAAAAGTATGTGCCAAAACGAAATCTTAATCTTGTCTATATTAGGACACTAAAACGCGATCGCAGTAGATATTCTACTGTCGCGAGGCTCAACTAAGTCTAAAAGTAGACAATCCAGGAACAGTTTCAAGTTTGCTGTATGAGATAAAATTGTACGAGAAAGCAGGCGCTCATATCAACATATTGTAATTCACGAGCATAAAACCCATTCACAGTTAATGAGATTACCGTATGGAAGGTAACATTGTTAGAGAAATGAACTGTTGAGCTAGATATATCGCAATTCACGCGAATAGGATGGACGGAGGAAGTGCCTGTTCCACGCTACGCGACTGCATTCCCTATTCGGCGCTGAATCTAGTTTCTATAATTTTCAGCGCCGACTGCTTTCCCTATTCGGCGCTGAATCTAGTTTCTATCCTTTTCATCGCCGACTGCATTCCCTATTCGGCACTGAATCTAGTTTCTATAATTTTCAGCGCCGACTGCTTTCCCTATTCGGCGCTGAATCTAGTTTCTTACCATTTTCAGCGCCGACTGACAAGTATATATACGTATATATTGGCATTTTTCCGCCCTTCCTTCTTTCCCTATTCTAGCCATTGCATGCCCGTTTAGGGCATTTTTCCCACTAGTTTCTTGCATTTTTCCGCTTTAGCGTTTTTAAGAGGGCTTAATATATAAAATGAATAAACTGCCAGAAAAACGGTTTGAAAAAACCAGACAGGACGTACATATATACGTACGTATATATCTATTGTAAGCATGTTTAGGGCATTTTTATCATTTGTACGGAGCAATATATCTTTATATTGGTTTGTTTGTGTGTAAGGGTTACGCATTAAGGGTTACGCATTGTCATGGTAGATGTAATACACTGTTGTACGTGGACGCGGCGTAAGGGGCTGGGCGGCCGCGGGGCAAATCACGTGCTGTATTAAACTACATTTACTAACCCCATGTGATTTGCTCGGGATCCCCCCCCCCCCCAAAAAAGTAAGGGTTTATCTGAAAAGAGAATTAGGTGGGTGGGGTCAGTATATCGGAAAACAGGATGAGGGGGGTGCGAACGCCCACGGAGGGCAGGGTTTTTTAGTAGAGGGCGAGGGCACCCCGAAAATGCCTCCCCCCCGGATTTTGGGCTTTCCCCCTAAACGAGGTCTATATACATTGTTTCCAGAAATGGTAAAATGTTCAAAAATTTGCCGGCTTCGCCGGAGTTTTTTTCCTAAAAATGGGCATTTTTAGCTTAAATCCTGGCATTTCAGAGAACTTTTTGTGTTTCACCATGCAAAATACGACAAAAATACCATTTTTTGCTCATTTCTGCAAAAAATCTCCCACGTTTACAGAGGGGTTATCGGAAAACAGAATAACAGGGGGCCGAACTGCCACCGGTGGGGTCGTCGCGGCGCGTGGGGTACGGAAAATTTGAAAAACAAAATTGTTTCTGCTCGAGAAAACGTTTCCGGAGGGGTTAAGTTCCGAAAAGAGGATGGGGGGCCGAACTCCCACCGGGGGGGGGGTCGTCGCAGTGCGTGGGGTACGGAAAATTTGAAAAAACAATTGATTCTGCATCAGAAAACGTTTAGTAAAGGTTTTCCGGAAAACAGGAAGAGGTGGGCCGAACTCCCACCGGGGGGGGGCCAGTCGCGGTGCGTTGGCTACGGAAAAGTTGAAAAAACGCAATTGTTTCTGCATCAGAAAACGTTAAGTTTAGTAAAGGTTTTCCGGAAAACAGGATGACGGGGGCCGAACTCCCACAAGGGGGGGGTCGTCGCGGTGCGTGGAGTTGGGAAAATTTGGAAAACGCAATTGTTTCTATATCAGAAATCGTTTACAGAGGGACTATCGGAAAAGAGGATGACGGGGGGCCGAACTCCCAGGGGGGGGGCCCGTCGCTGTGCGTTGGCTACGGAAAAGTTGAAAGAACGCAATTGTTTCTGCATCAGAAAACGTTAAGTCTAGTAAAGGTTTTCCGGAAAACAGGATGACGGGGGGGCCGAACTCCCACGGGGGGGGGGGGTCGTCGCGCTGCGTGGGGAACGGGCAATTAGAAAAAACGCAATTGTTTCTGCATCAGAAAACGTTTATATACAGAGGGGTTATCGGAAAACAGGATGACGGGGGACCGAACTCCCACCGGGTGGGGTGGTCGTCGCATTGCGTGGGGTTCGAAAAAATTGAAACAACGCAATTTTTTCTGCATCAGAAAACGTTTAGTAAAGGTTTTCTGGAAAACAGGAAGACGGGGGGCCGAACTGCCAGGGGGGGTACTCGCTGTGCGTGGGGTTCCGAAAATTTGAAAAAACGCAATTGTTTCTGCATCAGAAAACGATTAGTAAAGGTTTTCCCGAAAACAGGAAGACGGGGGGCCGAACTCCCACAAGGGGGGGGTCGTCGCGGTGCGTGGAGTTCGGAAAATTTGAAAAACGCAATTGTTTCTAAATCAGAAAACGTTTACAGAGGGGCTATCGGAAAAGAGGATGACGGGGGGCCGAACTCCCAGGGGGGGCCCGTCGCGGTGCGTTGGCTACGGAAAAGTTGAAAAAACGCAATTGTTTCTGCATCAGAAAACGTTAAGTTTAGTAAAGGTTTTCCGGAAAACAGGAAGAGGGGGGCAGAACTCCCACCGGGAGGGGGGGGGGTCGTCGCGCTGCGTGGGGAACGGGCAATTAGAAAAAACGCAATTGTTTCTGCATCAGAAAACGTTCACAGAGGGTTTATCGGAAAAAAGGATGGCGGGGGGCCGAACTCCCACCGGGGGTGGGTGGGTCGTCGCGCTGCGTGGGTTCGGAAAAATTGAAAAACGCAATTGTTCCTGCATCAGAAAACGTTCACAGAGGAGTTATCGCTAAACAGAATGGCGGGGGGGCGAACTCGCACCGGGGTGGGGTGGGGGGTAGGGTTGGTTTTTTCCGGAAAAAAAGATTGCCGGAAAAAACCTTTTTTCCGGTTTTTTTTCCATTTTTTCCATTTTTTTCCTTTTTTTTCCGGTCACCCCAAAAGTCACCAATGTGCTAAAAGTTGTGTTATTTCATGTTTTTGCATGCATAAAAGCCGTTTTCAACATATTTAATAGCCCCACCGTGTTGTCCGCACTTACACAAGCAGTTACAAAGGTTTGAGTATTGATTACAGGAATTAATTTTTCAGCAGACAATACTGTAGAATAAACTACAGGTGACTTCTGTATACCTTGACGGTTCTGCTAGATCAGGTCTGTGGTTTTCGTAGGTAATACACCTCGTAAAGTAAAGAATACCAGACGTTTTAAAAGATTTTGGCTGAACATTCCACTGTTAGACATGGAATTGTTAACTCTACCTGAGTTACGCAACCATATGCACATTCCATGGCAAAAAATCTTAAATCCCAAAATTAGTTCAACTTCATGGATATTGTCTTATTAGTTCATTAAACAGTGTTTTTGATAGTTTCTTAATGTTCTGATTTCATAAATTAACTTTCAGAACATGTCTCGAATATTTTTCCATTTTTTTCCGACGCTTCGAAAAAACCCAAACACAATTTGGTCAGATTTAGCATACCCCCACCTACTATGACCCACGGAAAAAGTTGTAAATAGTGCAAAATTGCAGGAAAAGTTCAGCAAACAACATATTCCGCTGTAAAAATCGTTAAAATAACGTTAGGAATATTTTTCCATTTTTTTCCACCCCATCGGAAAAAATGGAAAAAAACGGAAAAAACCTTTTTTCCAGTCCTTTTTTTTCCGCGCCCATCCCTCGGGGGGGGGGGGGGGGGGGTGGGGGTCGTCGCAGTGCGTGGCGTTCGAAATAATTGAACCAACGAAATTGTTTCTGCATCAGAAAACGTTTACAGAGGGGCTATCGGAAAAAAGGATGACGGGGCCGAACTCCCACCGGGGGGGGGGGGGGTCGTCGCGCTGCGTGGGGTACGGAAAATTTGAAAAGCGCAATTGTTTCAGCATCAGAAAACGTTTACAGAGGGGCTATCGGGAAACAGGATGACGGGGGGCCGAACTCCCACCGGGGGGGGGGTTGACCTGGTGCGTGGGGGACGGAAAATTTGTAAAAGCGCAATTTTTCTTCATCAGAAAACATTTCCGGAGGGGTTATCAAAGAAGAGGATGAGGGGGGCCGTTCTCCCGCCGGAGGGGGGGTTGTCGCGGTGCGTGGGGTACGGAAACTTTGAAAAAAACGCAATTGATACCTCATCACAAAACGTCCACAGAGGGGTTATACTAAAACAGGACCACGGGGGGGCCGAACTCCCCACGTTGAAGAGGATGACGGGGGGCCGATCTCCCGCCGGGGGGGGGGGTCGTCGCGGCGCGTGAGGTACGGAAAATTTGAAAAGCGCAATTGTTTCAGCATCAGAAAACGTTTACAGAGGGGTTGTCGGAAAGGAGGGTGATGGGGGGCCGAACTCCCACCCGGGGGGGGTCGTCGCGCTACGTGGGGTACGGAAAATTTGAAAAGCGCAATTGTTTCAGCATCAGAAACCGTTTCCAGCGGGGCCACCGGCAAACAGGATCCCGGGGGCCGAACTCCCCCCGGGGGGGGGTGGACCTGGTGCGTGGGGGACGGAAAATTTGTAAAAGCGCAATTTTTCTTCATCAGAAAACATTTCCGGAGGGGTTATCGGAGAAGAGGATGACGGGGGGCCGATCTCCCGCCGGGGGGGGGGGGGGTCGTCGCGCTTCTTGGAGTACGGAAAATTTTGAGAAAACGCAATTGTTTCTGCATCAGAAAACGTTTGCAGAGGGGTTATCAGAAAACAGGATGACGGGTGCCGAATTCGCACCCGGGGGGGGTCGTCGCGGTGCGTGGGGTACGAAAAATTTGAAAAAACGCAATTGTTTCTGCATCATAAAATATCGATTTTTGACCAGTCCGGACCCTGGTCAGGGCGCCACAGCTGGCTAAGGACACTTTAGAGAGGTCCTCCAATGACAAAAAATGTTCGCCTCGCCACGGGCTTTCGATTGATACCAAACTTGGCCACTTTTGGAAAAATCGATTTTTGACCATTTTGGACCGGTCCGGACCCTCGTCAGGGCGCCACACGTAGCTGGGTCCACTTTGGAGGGGTCCTCCAATGACAAAAAATGTTCGCCTTGCCACGGGCTTTCATTTGATAACAAACTTGGAAATTTTTTAAAAAATCGATTTTTGACCAGTCCGGACCCTGGTCAGGCCCCACAGCTCGCTAGGGACACTTTAGAGTGGTCCTCCAATGACAAATCATATATAGGGGTTCCTATTCGAATACGAAACCTCAGCCCAGCAGCTCCTATGTACAAGAAACAAAAATGCTCCTCTGGAGCATGAAAAAGTAATATGGGTGATGGTTAGGTTGTAAAATCAAGAGAGGACTAGTCTTTAAAATGCTTAATATGGGGCTAGGTTCAAAAATAGAAGAGGACTAGGTTGTGAGCGAATTAATATGGGCACAGCTTCGCCGAACAACCCATATTCGCGGTTTATAAATGTAAATCACTGTTCCTATCCACAATGCATTTATAGTGCATAAATAATCGACTGCTATGTATTCGAGCTTTAATGGAACTTTCATTTTAGCAACCTTTAGTTTCAAGAAAAAAGCTCTATTCTAACCAGAGCATTTTATTCATTTTTACGGCAAATTTATATTTCAATAATAATTTTAGAATTCTTACTTTCTATTTCTAATAGCTTTAGCATCGTATTCTTAGATCTCTTCTCGTTGCTTGCCGCAGTTTAATACGATCAATGACAATTACGTATATATTCCTAGCTAGTCTAACACTGTTTGTATATAAACAGCATTCAGTGAGTATTCAACTCCTTAAATTTCTTATTATTAACTGATATTGATAACTCTGTACGTGACAAAAGCTAAGACGAAGCGTGAAATCCCGCGAATATGGGTTGTTCGGCGAAGCTGTGCCCATATTAATTCGCTCACAACCTAGTCCTCTTCTATTTTTGAACCTAGCCCCATATTAAGCATTTTAAAGACTAGTCCTCTCTTGATTTTACAACCTCACCACCACCCATATTACTTTTTCATGCTCCAGAGGAGCATTTTTATTTCTTGTCCTTCTGTCATTTTGGCACCTGGCCAATTTTGGCTCTGTGCCAAGGTCCCAAAGTCGGACTTTCGCTATTTTTCGCAAATTTTGGTCACACTTTTCTAGAACTGGGTAGAAGCTGGAGAGGTCTAGTATCTTTTGTTGAAAACTACCAGTAGGGGTGCATAAAGTAACGAGGGGGATGTTTTAATTTTGCTCCCTAGCTTTCAGGAGATGGGCCCAAACTTTGCATTTTTTTGGCCTATTTGGGCGAAAAGTTTCTAAGTCCCACTTTTACTAGAAATGGTCTAAAAGTCACTAAAAATGGCGTTTTTCGGCCTTGGGGTGGTGCCCATATATAGTAAATCGGGGTCGCTGAAAACGATGAGCATACTGCCGATACCGCCCGAAGTGACCACTGGTCAGCATTTCTCCCGTGGTTCCTCGCCCAGGGTCAAAGTTGGGAAAACTCACTCTAAACAGCGTTTTTCGGCGTTT
Source organism: Trissonchulus latispiculum (assembly GCA_030248195.1). NCBI lineage: Eukaryota > Metazoa > Nematoda > Enoplea > Enoplida > Ironidae > Trissonchulus > Trissonchulus latispiculum. The sequence goes on from JASAND010012958.1 coordinate 20,892, forward strand.
TGATCGGGGGCATATATAGTAAATCGACTACGCTCGTTTCAATGGGCATATTGCCGAAACCGACGGAAGTGACCACTGGTCACTACGGCCTAGGAGCCCTATTGACCACTGGTCAAACGGCCTAAAACAGTGTTTTTCGGAGTTTTGGTCGGGGGCATATATAGTAAATCGACTACGCTCGTTTCAATGGGCATATCGCCGATTCCGACGGAAGTGACCACTGGTCACTACAGCCTATGGGGCCTATTGACCACTGGTCAAACGGCCGCAAACTGCGTTTTTCGGCGTTTTGGTCGGGGGCATATACAGTAAATCGACTACGCTCGTTTCAATGGGCATATTGCCGGAACCAACGGAAGTGACCAGTGGTCACTACGGCCTGGGAGCCCTAGTGACCACTGATGAAACGGCCTAAAACAGCGTTTTTCGGCGTTTTGGTCGGGGGCATATATAGTTAATCGACTACGCTCGTTTCAATGGGCATATCGCCGAAACCGAGGGAAGTGAGCACCGGTCACTACGGTCTAGGTGGCCTACTGACCAGTGGTCAAACTCCCTAAAACAGCTTTTTTCGGCAATTTGGCGGTTACCCATTTATAGTAAGTCGGCGGTGCTGGTGGTGGTAAACGATAGGCATACTATCGAAGTCGGTACATGTGAGCCCTGACCACGGAGACCTGTGAGTCAGGGTTCCAATGGTGGTCCAAAATGAAAGTCTTTAAAGTCAGTTTACCAAACACTTCGAGCGGAGGTGGGAATTCAATGGTGTGTATATTGTGTGCTATATCTATAATCACTTTTAGCCTGGCCTAGGGCACTGTTTAAGCTCCTTATATCAATTAGTGCATTGCTGGAAAGGGATCCTTTAAAATGACAGAAGGACAAGAAACAAAATGCTCCTCTGGAGCATGAAAAAGTAATATGGGTGATGGTTAGGTTGTAAAATCAAGAGAGGACTAGTCTTTAAAATGCTTAATATGGGGCTAGGTTCAAAAATAGAAGAGGACTAGGTTGTGAGCGAATTAATATGGGCACAGCTTCGCCGAACAACCCATATTCGCGGGATTTCACGCTTCGTCTTAGCTTTTGTCACGTACAGAGTTATCAATATCAGTTAATAATAAGAAATTTAAGGAGTTGAATACTCACTGAATGCTGTTTATATACAAACAGTGTTAGACTAGCTAGGAATATATACGTAATTGTCATTGATCGTATTAAACTGCGGCAAGCAACGAGAAGAGATCTAAGAATACGATGCTAAAGCTATTAGAAATAGAAAGTAAGAATTCTAAAATTATTATTGAAATATAAATTTGCCGTAAAAATGAATAAAATGCTCTGGTTAGAATAGGGCTTTTTCTTGAAACTAAAGGTTGCTAAAATGAAAGTTCCATTAAAGCTCGAATACATAGCAGTCGATTATTTATGCACTATAAATGCATTGTGGATAGGAACAGTGATTTACATTTATAAACCGCGAATATGGGTTGTTCGGCGAAGCTGTGCCCATATTAATTCGCTCACAACCTAGTCCTCTTCTATTTTTGAACCTAGCCCCATATTAAGCATTTTAAAGACTAGTCCTCTCTTGATTTTACAACCTAACCATCACCCATATTACTTTTTCATGCTCCAGAGGAGCATTTTTGTTTCTTGTACATAGGAGCTGCTGGGCTGAGGTTTCGTATTCGAATAGGAACCCCTATATATGATTTGTCATTGGAGGACCACTCTAAAGTGTCCCTAGCGACTGTGGGGCCCGACCAGGGTCCGGACTGGTCAAAAATCGATTTTTTAAAAAATTTCCAAGTTTGTTATCAAATGAAAGCCCGTGGCAAGGCGAACATTTTTTGTCATTGGAGGACCCCTCCAAAGTGGACCCAGCTACGTGTGGCGCCCTGACGAGGGTCCGGACCGGTCCAAAATGGTCAAAAATCGATTTTTCCAAAAGTGGCCAAGTTTGGTATCAATCGAAAGCCCGTGGCGAGGCGAACATTTTTTGTCATTGGAGGACCTCTCTAAAGTGTCCTTAGCCAGCTGTGGCGCCCTGACCAGGGTCCGGACTGGTCAAAAATCGATATTTTATGATGCAGAAACAATTGCGTTTTTTCAAATTTTTCGTACCCCACGCACCGCGACGACCCCCCCCGGGTGCGAATTCGGCACCCGTCATACTGTTTCCCGATAGCCCCTCTGTAAACGTTTTCTGATGCTGAAACAATTGCGTTTTCTCAAAATTTTCCGTACTCCAAGAAGCGCGACGACCCCCCCCCCCCGGCGGGAGATCGGCCCCCCGTCATCCTCTTCGCCGATAACCCCTCCGGACATGTTTTCTGATGATGTAAAATTGCGCTTTTACAAATTTTCCGTCCCCCACGCCCCAGGTCAACCCCCCCCCCGGTGGGAGTTCGGCCCCCGTCTTCCTGTTTCCCGATAGCCCCTCTGTAAACGTTTTCTGATGCTGAAACAATTGCGCTTTTCAAATTTTCCGTACCCCACGTAGCGCGACGACCCCCCCCGGGTGGGAGTTCGGCCCCCCATCACCCTCCTTTCCGACAACCCCTCTGTAAACGTTTTCTGATGCTGAAACAATTGCGCTTTTCAAATTTTCCGTACCCCACGCGCCGCGACGACCCCACCCCCGGTGGGAGTTCGCCCCCCCGTCATCCTCTTCACCGTGGGGAGTTCGGCCCCCCCCGTGATCCTGTTTTAGTATAACCCCTCTGTGGACGTTTTGTGATGAAGTAACAATTGCGTTTTTTCAAAGTTTCCGTACCCCACGCACCGCGACAACCCCCCCCTCCGGCGGGAGATCGGCCCCCCGTCATCCTCTTCTTTGATAACCCCTCCGGAAATGTTTTCTGATGAAGAAAAATTGCGCTTTTACAAATTTTCCGTGCCCCACGCACCAGGTCAACCCCCCCCCGGCGGGAGTTCGGCCCCCCGTCATCCTGTTTCCCGATAGCCCCTCTGTAAACGTTTTCTGATGCTGAAACAATTGCGCTTTTCAAATTTTCCGTACCCCACGCAGCGCGACGACGCCCCCCCCCCCCCCCGGTGGGAGTTCGGGCCCCGTCATCCTTTTTTTCCGATAGCCCCTCTGTAAACGCTATCAGATGCAGAAACAATTTCGTTGGTTCAATTATTTCGAACGCCACGCACTGCGACGACCCCCACCCCACCCCCCCCCCCACTAGGGATGGGCGCGGAAAAAAGGACTGAAAAAAAGGGTTTTTCGTTTTTTTTTCCGATGGGATGGAAAAAAATGGAAAATATTCCTAGTGTTATTTTAACGATTTTTAAAGCGGAATATAATGTTTTTGAACTTTTCCTGCGATTTCGCACTATTTGCAACTTTGTCCGTGGGTCATATATAGTATATGGGGGTATGCTAAATCTGACCAAATTGTATTTGGGTTTTTTCGAAGCATCAGAAAAATGGAATAATATTCGAGACATGTTCTGAAAGTTAATTTATGAAATCAGAACATTAAGAAACTATCAAAAACACTGTTTAATGAACTAATAAAACAACATCCATGAATTAGAGCTAATTCTGGGATTTAAGATTTTTTGCCATTGAACGTGTATATCGTTGCGTAACTCAGATAGACTTAACAATTCCATATCTAACAGTGCAATGTTTAGCCAAAACCTTTTAAAACGTCTGGTTTATCTTTATCCTTTACAAGGTGTATTACCTACGAAAACCACAGACCAGGGCTAGCAGAACCGTCAAGGTATACAGAAGTCGCCTGTGGTTTATGCTACAGTATTGTCTGCTGAAAAAATTAATTCCCGTCGTAATCAATACTGCAACCTTTGTAAGTGTAAGTGCACAACACGGTGGGGCTATTAAATATGCTGAAAAAGGCTTCTATGCATGCAGAAACATGGAATAACACAACTTTTAGCACATTGTGGAATTTTGGGGTGACCGGAAAAAAATGGAAAAAATGGAAAAAATGGAAAAACAAGCTGAATATACGTTTTTTTTCTGCAATCTTTTTTCCTGGAAAAACCAAACTTACCCCCCACCTCACCCCGGTGCGAGTTCGCCCCCCCGCCATTCTGTTTTAGCTGGTTAACTCCTCGTAGTGCACGCTCTTTGATGTGGTGAACAATTGTGCTTTTCACTTTTTTTTTTTTTCGCACGGTGTTGACCCACTCCGGCTCCGGTGGAAGTTCGGGCCCCCGCCATCCTTTTTCTCGATAAACCCTCTGTGAACGTTTTTCTGATGCAGAAACAATTGCGTTTTTTCTAATTGCCCGTTCTTCACGGGGTAGCGACGACCTCCCCCTGCCGGAGTTCGGCCCCCTGCCATCCAGTTGTCAAAAGAACCTTTACTAAACTGCACGTGGTCTGATGGAGATTCTACTGCGTTTTTTCAACTTTTCTTCTCCGTCGTTAACGCATCGCAGACGCTCCTCTCTGGGAGCTCAGCTCCCTGTCATCCTGTTTTGCGATAGCCCCTCTCGAAATATTCTTCAGATTTAGAGTCAGCTCCGCTTAAAAAATTTTCCCAACTCATTTCACCACGACTCCCCCCCCTTCAGGGAGCCCGGGCTCTTCGTCTTCCTGTTTCTCGGAAAAACCTTTATTACTAGATTTCATATGTATGAAACAACGGTGTTTTTTTCAAATTTTTCGGAACCCCACGCGCATTTACGAGTACCCCCCACGGCAGTTCGGTTCCCCGTATTCCTGTTTTCCAGAAAAAACCTTTACTAAACGTTTTCTGATTGAGAAAAAAATTGCGTTGTTTCGGGACATTCGAACCCCACGCAATGCGACGACCACTCCCCTACCCGTTGCGGAGTTCGGTCCCCCGCTATCCTGTTTTCTGAT
>JASAND010012959.1:0-19960 GCA_030248195.1 Trissonchulus latispiculum
TTTGCATGCAGGCAATCAAATCACAGTAAAATAATTTTTTGTGTCTATTACTTTGAATTAGAAGACTTTTTGTTGTTGTAGATTGTTTTACGTAAGGGAGGACTAAATTGAGTGATAACTAACAACAAAACAAATATAATCAATGTTCAATGAAATGGGTGGTAAAGACTTACTCCAGACCTGGACAAAAATAGCTGAGGAAAAGATGAAAAAGGAGAATAATAATCTGGATATCTTTGTAAAAACTGAATTTTCTCTATGACAATCCAAAGGTTCCTGTTTGCGCACAATTATTTAAAAATATAGAACTCGACTGAATTTAAAAAGTCAGGAAGAGGTCTAATTTTTAAACTTGCTAGTACAAAATTTTTGTGATTCAACACAGCTATGGTTGTTATACCTTGATTTTGTTCCGGGTCTATTTTCTTCTGTGCAGATTCAGCGATGTGGCCATCAATATCAATTTTTTTATTAGTTTCTTTAATTACAAAACAGAAGTCATCCATGGCGCTACCAGCTGACTTTAAACCGAATAGTGAAAATTTCTGTTTAATATTGTAGTCGACCTTCGGAATTTCACTCGGAGCTAAAACATTTCCAAAACTGGGAATGAGATTACAACATGAAATTAATGAAAGTTTAGACTTTCGTGGTATTTGTGGCTACTTCATATCAGCTTAATTTCTAATTAAGAAATATTTCACGCAGTTTATTTGTAACGTAATAATGTTTGTGTGTGTTTGTAAAAACGGGGGTTTTGGAGAAAAGTGACTATCACTTAAGGTGGTGGTATCACTTTGTGTAAATTTGACCCTACCGTCTTCAAATCTTTTACGAAATTGTTTGTTTCATATAATGTACAGAATGCCCTCATTATCGGCTTCAAAATGATGTAGATCTATCACTAACTTCAAAAATTGGTGAAGTTACATCGTTTCAACTAACACTGCACAAACGGATCCCAGCACCTTAAGAACTAAATAACTAATATTTATAAAACTTACTCTTCCCCAAAGGTGCAAGTATGGACCAGTGAATTTTGGGCGGGCATCGAATTTTAATGCATACATGGCCTCCGTCCAAACTCTTGTTAGCCACATTCAGTAAATTGTTGAGCGCAGTGCTCACCAAGTTTTTTCTGAATTCCAACTTGTGTTTTTTAACTAACAAACCTGAACAATATAACCATTCTTAATAAAAGTTGCTATAATTTCAACTTAAATGTTTGAGTTAAATAAAACTAAGCATTGATTGTTGTGCTACTGGTCCACCTGTTCACAGTGGCATCCGACAAACGCTCTTTGCTGAATATGACTGCCCACTAATGACCATGGGGTTGTGAATTGATGGCTCCCCAGCATGAACATATACGGCTGACGACAGAATAATATAGATGTTAGTCTAAGAAAAGTGGAAAAAGTGATGCTTTTGCATACGCAGTGGAGCAAAGCTTAACCGATTGAGTTCGAAATTTTTTGTGTGGATATGTTTCCATTCAAATCCGGGGTTTATCTGTGCAAAAACTAATAAATTTTTAACAAGTTTATCTTATATCGAGTTAACGGAAATCAGATTAAAACGGTTTCCGTTTCGTACGCAGCATGCTTGAAAACCCTCATAAAAACTCTTTTAGCAAAATGAGAAAAACAAAATTGTTCGGTCCTTTCGGGAGATTAATCAGAAGCAAGTGACACGTATCCACACAGAAGTTTTGCTCAATTGGTTAATTTTGCAAATGTTTGTCACGGATGTGCCCTTATGGAAGAATCACCGTCGAAAAGACATTAATCAAACAATGAATTCTGCAATTTTTAACTGTTCATTTTAAAATTTGTTTAGATTTAATTAGTTTTAAGTAGAAAAGTTACCTTCTCCAGGATTTCTTAAGCGCATTGATAAAACAGATGTTAGAGAAACAGTCCTTTAGAAATTCTTTTGCAGACTAGAAATGTTACCTTTTTTACCAATATTTAAAATGTCTTCTTATCATCTTTTGGACTGACCCAGACTATCGAAGAAAATAGGGGGTTTGTTTGTTGGTATCTTTTTAAGAATGTGCTAATTGCTAAACCGTTAATACAAGTTGTAAGATTTTTTATATTAGAGAAAAATTACTATTATTGTTACTACTATTGTTATTGTTATTGTATTTGTAATTATAAGGTATTAATTCCAATCAAGCTTTTTTACACAGGAAACATACAAACTATGAGATAGTTCAATGTGGGGGCTTTAATAGCAAAGTCAAATTGAACAAACAAAAAACCTGGACTGCGCAAATGTCTGGGTAAGAATTACCAAGGAAACAATGCAAAAACAAGCAAAAGCATGAGATAGTTCAGTGTGGGAATTTTTAATTGCAGTCAGTTGAGCAAACAAAAATGATTGAAAAAATTGCACAGACATGAATTGCACAGACATGAATTGCACAGACATGAATTGCACAGCAAGTTCCAAACATTCATGTAACTGATAAAAGATAATAGATAAAAGAATGATGTCGCTATGTTAACGGCAGTTTCTAAAGAATAGTCTAGAAAAACTGTTCACACTAAAGTAAAATTTGATGTGGAGAATGACAAAAAAATTAAAGTTTTGGAAAGTAGGGACTGGGGAGGTCCTACTAGTAGCGAAAGTCAGGGAATGTGTCGCCTTATCTAAAAAATAGGTAGGGTCACTGGAGTTAAAATTTAGAATGCGAAAAGATTTAAAATTTAGATCGGTTAGTTAGGTTCAGGGAAAGTAGGGTGACTGGAACGTAGTCACCGCAACTGCTGTTCTTGATAGTTCTATGGGAGTACTTTTGGGAAATTGAGTGGCAGCTCGTAGATGTTAAGGTATAAGTTGTGTATGTTACGTACCGTATGAGATTTTGTACCGCATAATACGGTACGGCAATTTTCGTACCGTATAAAACGGTACGTACCGTATAAAACGGTACGTACCGTATAATACGGTACAACCTTTTCTGTACCGTATTATACGGTACGTCCCGTACTATATTGTACGGTTAGTTTTTGTACGTATTGGCAAAGAGCTGAATCTGATCTGCAAAACTAGAAAAGATAGAAACTTTGCTCTTGCAATTCTTATTTCTATGCCACAGAAAATTCTGAACTTCTAACTCTATTAATTCTATTAAATATTCTGAACATAAAAAGTGAAAATGCTTGAACTTAACTTTTGAAAGTCAAATGTTTTTTACACAACAACGAAAATACAACCAAATAAATGTTAAGGGTTTAAAAAAATTTTAATTTTATAAGTGCTTAGATTTGAATAACATTCAAACATTTTCAGACTGTTTTGTTGGAAGCTAAAACTTGAGACGCTATTTTTGCGAAGAAAGCGGTGAAGATGTAGGAAATAGTCCCATCCTCGTTCCTTAAATAAAACATATGATACAAATTTGCCGTTTTGCTACAAACATAGCATCTCAAGATTTTTTTTTTGGTATGGGCCCAACCACTATTAAGGTACACGTCGTGACCTGTAAGTGGTGCTCTCCGCAGACCGCAGTCGAGAGGCGGAGAGACGAAGATCACGGACAGAAACATGATCCCCAAGCGAAACTACCATACGGTTATTTCAGTCACGCCCAGGGCAGTAATTATCGTTTATCCGATAACTTCTGCCCCCCGCTTGGTAACAGCAACTAAGATGGCTGAAAACTACGTGTGCCCGCTCGTTAGGCTGATATGGGCAAAATAGGCTGCAGAAAGAGAGAGGGTAGGGGGTTGGCGAGCGCTAGTATAGGAAAGTAGGAAAAATGCGGTCTGTACGAGCACCTAAATACAAAAATTTTAAAACGTGTACCCAAAAACTTTAATCTTAGCCAGTTTAGAATGCTGCCTCCGCTTTCAAAGCCTCAGCAGACTGGCACCAAAATAGTGTTAACTCCAGCTGAAACGCTGCAAAGGCACAAGGGGACCTTTTTCACCCCCCATGCCATTTGCTACGTTCCAGTGCATCTAGTCAAACTAGCTTATGCAATCTAGGTTTTCGAATTCATCTAAGACTTCAAGTTTAACTTATGTGTATAACTTTTTAACTTGATTCCATATTAAGGGCATAACAGTCACAACAACAAGGCAAACTTAGCTGACTTGGGTGTTAATGACATCAGACCGCGTCCACGACCTGGTTCGTTATTTGAATTCCGTCCCTCCTCCTCCAGTCGCTATGAGACTGGGACCAATTTTTGTGAAATCGAATGTCCCACTGCTGGCCCTGCATTTAATACAAACATCAAGAGTAGCAAACGTTGTTAGAAGTACATCTCAAGATTTCGCTTCCGACAAAACCACCTGAAAATATTTGAATGTCATTCAAATCTAAGCACTTATGAAATGAAAAATTTTTAAAACCTTAATATTTATATATTTGTTTATTTGTTTTGTATTTATGTTATTTTTGTGTAAAAACGTTGACTTTCAAAAGTTAAGTTCAAGCATTTTCACTTTTTATGTTCACAATATTTAATAGAATTAATAGAATTAGTAGTTCAGAGTGGCATAGAAATAAGAATTGCAAGAGCAAAGTTACTATAGTTTTTAGTCAGGCAGATTGTGGCAATTGAATAATTTATAATTCTATTATTATCTTAGCATACGACAGATATTTTCGAAAATATTTGCAAACAGTGCTTTAAAACCTACATATTGCTTGTGGCATTCTCCAAATGCAACCGTCCGCAACAGCGCTTTGGTTGTAGTATGTACAGAAAAAAGTTGATTTTTAGTGCAAAAATACGGTTTTGTCGTAAGCGACATCTTGAGACGATATTTTTGTAGCAAGACTGCAAAATTTGTATTCAAAACTGCTGTTTATTACGACTCAAATAGCTGTTCTTGATAGTTCTAAGGAAGTACTTTTGGGAAATAAAGTGACAGGTCGTAGCTCAAGCTAGAAGTTGTATACATACATACATACATACATACATACATACATACATACATACATACATACATATATATATATATATATATATATATATATATATATATATATATGAGTCTATTTCTGGGATGCTCGCAGATAGAACGGACAACCTGAAAAAATCGATTTCCTTCTTTCAATGCCAGTTGATTAGGATTAGTAGGCATAGTAAAACCTGCAACTATCAGCTTGTTTTGATGAGTGGTTAATGAGTAAGGTCCATTTTTGTGATTTTGCCATGGCAGCTAAATGGCCAATTTTACTTCTTGACTTCGTTCCACAGTATTGAAAGACATAGACGTGGTACAGCGCTACTTTTGGTCCTCAAATGGTTCATAGGGTTCTACATAGGTTAACGCGGGGGAGTCTGGGGGGGGTCCAAGCCCCCCCAACCCGAACAAGGTACAAGCCCTATCGCCGTCGAGGACAAGGGGTAACGAAAACGTGTCCAAGGGGTAACCAAAAACAGCCGGAAAAAATTAGTTTTATTAGTAAAATTTCAAAAAATTTCCGGCTTCGCCGGAATTTTTTGGCTAAAATGTTTAATTTTTCGGGAAAATCGGGCAAAATTTTGAAATTTTTTCAAAAATTGAAGATTTTTTGCAAATTTTGACAAAAAATTGCTAATTTTAATAAAATTAGCGTTAATTTTTTGGAAAAATTTTACAAATTTTTTCTTGAGGTACAAGCCCCCCTGAAAATTTTTGTTCAAGGTACACGCCCCCTAAAAATTTTTTGGGGACAAGCCCCCCCCTCAGGACCCGACCCTATGTTAATGTATGGGGTTCTACTATGGCTATTCAAAAGGCGTTCTTCTTCAGCTGTCATGTAGTCTCCGAAAACTGCAGCTTTAAGATTACTGACCCCACCTGGCAAGAGTAGTGCGAAGTAAGTTTATTCGAGCTAGAGAGCTTATTACTGCGAGGCGGGACGCAATTTTATAATATATCATTTTTAGGATCATAATTAACCTGCTGGCCAAAAATGAGCCAAATCCCAGACCCAGTTTTGAGATATGGCTCTTCAAAGTTCGAAAAATTACCGATTTTGGGCCAAAACAGCGATAAGTCAAGTTTGGGCCGCCATAGCCGACTAATGGGAAAAGATAATGAGCTAATATTTTCAGCACATAAACTAGGTACCAATAGACAGTGTTTTAGATCAATTTCAGCAAAACCTGAGAAATTTTATTTTTTCGATTTTTCGGTCGCATTTTGGGTGTTGAAAAATCGAAAAAAAATAAAATTTCTCAGATTTGGCTGAAATTGATCTAAAGCACTGTCTATGGTACCTACTTTATGTGCTAACAGTATTAGCTCACTATCTTTTCCCATTAGTCGGCTATGGCGGCCCAAACTTGACTTAGTCGCTGTTTTGGCCCAAAATTTGCGTTTTTTCGAAATTTGAAGAGCCATTAATCTCAAAAATGGGTCTGGACTTTGGCTCATTTTTGGCCAGCAGGTTTATTATGATGCTAAAAATGATATATTAAAAAATTGCGTCCCGCCTCGCAATAATAAGCTCTCTAGCTCGAATAAACTTACTTCGCACTACTCTCGACAGGTGGGGTCAGTAATCTTAAAGCTGCAGTTTTCGGAGACTATGTGACAGCTGAAGAAGAACGCCTTTTGCATAGCCATAGTAGAGCTCCATGAACCATTTGAGGACATAAAGTAGCACCTTAACACGTCTATGTCTTTCAATACAGTGGAACAAAGCCAAGAAGTAAAATTGGCCATGTAGCTGCCGTGGCAAAATCACAAAAATGGACCTTACTCATTAACCGCTCATCAAAACAAGCTGATATTTGTAGGTTTTACTAGGCATACTAATCCTAATCAACTGGCATAAATAAGAAGAAAATCGATTTTTCAAGGTTGTCCGCTAACAACGAATCCAGATCTGAACCACTCAGAAATCCACTCATATATATATATATATATACAAGTTGTACCTAATATTACCAACCCAGCTAACGAAGACTTGAAAATACGAAGGGGTGCTAGGTGCGCCAGAGTCACGCACTCAAGGATGGGCACACCCCCGGGTTTGCTTCTGATCCCACTCATCTGCGCTAGGGGTTTGGAGTGTCGAAAGGCACTGTGCTCCACTGCTATACGCAAGAGCACTTAATGGAGGTTAGATAACCCGGAGCCGAAAGGCCACACAATGGGCTCCCTCCAGCCTCATCATGTGTGGATGGCATACAGGTGACATAGCGAGAGTCATACTAGATTTGGAGAGGTGGAGAGATGGGGAGAAGCAAAGGTGGCAACACCAATCTATGCCTAGCGAGATTCCGAAACAGATAGAGAGGGACTTGATAATATATCAAGTATGAGTAAGCTTTTGTAAAGAAGTAAGTTTTTGGAAAGACGTAATGACTAATAGTTGGCTATTGGTACATGACAGCAGGTTTGGGAAATAGAGCTTGAAGCTAAATGCAGCAACACTAAGTCGTCCATAATTAGTATGCAAGTGTGAGGACTCCAACCTACAACACTCCAGTTTCAACTGACGACGTCAATATAAGTCTACTACAGTTGTTGTTAGTATCCGAATAATATGTCTTCCTGGCAGACTTAGTGAAGCATCTTTGAGAAACGACACAGCATACTGCTATTAAGGTATAGGTAAGGTGCTACCAGATAGGAATTATTGGCAACGTGATAAACTTTACAGAGCTTAACTGCAGACTATGACTGCTAATGACTATAACCATCAATACTTATTATTGCCTTCGAAATCAGAAAATTAAATAAATTTTCTCTTCGCCATGGTATTGCGTTGTTTGTAACAAAATTTCAAGACTATAAGTGCTACACTTTTTGATTAATTATAGTTTATAACAACAACAGTTATAAAAATACATTTTACTCGGGACATATAGATATAGTTGGTGTACAGTTGACAAAATCTAATACAATATTAACATGAAAATCAACACAATGAAACAAGAATTAAGAATATGACATTAACTCATATTGTACAGTGCATCAGCTTACTAGAAAAACAATTGGCAACAGATTCGTGGAAAAGAGAATTTATCAAATAAATATAGAATAAAGCACATACAGAAACGAATACATTAACGAATACGATAAGATTACATACAAATAATTTATGTTACAAGTTACTAAAAGTATCAGTTAGCAAAACTGTAAGTAGCAATACATCTAAACACGGAATCTCTTTCGATCGGCAACGCTTCTGTCTACTTGACCACAGTTTATGTGCTTTCCCGCAAACTTATTCTTCCTATAATAAACATAAATTGCATTGTATAACTCATATCTATTTTTTTAACTGAAGATTAGTTCCTACATATATGTGAGAGCACGCTCTGACGTGCATCGTGCTACAAATTATTTGTAGCACGCTGCAGCGTGCTACAAATAATTTGTAGCACGGAGATTACGTAATATCAGTATGTGATCTTATCTCGATAAAAATTATATTTTTGCATTTTATTGGCTTTTAAACACGATGTACATATTTTTGGAACGAAATTTAGGTAAATATAGTCGGGTTACTTATCTGAGTAAAATTAATATTTTAATTATTTTTAAGGTTTTAACAGTGGTGACAAAGTTTTGTGCCTTATTCGTTATACAAGTACTTTGTAGCACGGTTTTGCATTCACAGTTTTGTAAATTCATCGGGCGGGAAGCCCTCGTGCGCGACACTCGTGCCGCACACTCGCAGCTTCCCGCACGATGAACGTACATATCTGTGAATGCACTAAAAACCGTGCTACAAAGTATACTTGTATGATATTGTAGGAGTAATGATAGTATGGTTTTAATTAGCTTTACTTTAATTCATAGAATTGAAAGAAATAATTGATTGCGCAGCACTTGCGACCCGAAAAGTTCGGCCAACGCTCTACCAATGGAGCCACCCAGGCATAATCGAACCAAGCTTAAGTTTGAATCTGTTCGCAATGCATACAGCCAAGAGTACATAAGTATGACAAGCGTCATAAGCTATGTATTATCAGTTTGCTACATCCTCTGCACGCTATCGGCTTACCCCTACCCCTAAATCAGACCCCCCTTATCAAAGCAAATTCGAGCGATATGCTTGCACGGTAAAGTTAGAAAACACAGCTAGTCAGTTGGTTCAATGTGCGTCTGTTGTGTGTAAATATAGCGGGCGAATTTCTTTGACAATTTATGGGGGGGGGTCAGCCGATAGCGCGCATCGGATGTAGCGAGCTGATAATACATAGAGTATGCCTGCTGTCATACTCTTATGTATTATGTACTCTTGATACAGCTAAGAAAACTACAGTAACATTAAATATAGAAAAGCCAGTTTGGTTAAAACGCTTTTAGTTAGTTGTGCTTGACAGGATTAGCACCTAAACCGCTGACTATAGATTACTATAATTATCGTTTCAAGGATAAATATTTGAGTTTAAATAAAGTATAGTTACCCAAAATTAATATTAGCAGTGTAGTTTTCACAGCTCTTGCATCCGTTTGATTTACACTCGTTTCCAGTAATCGATCTTTGTTGATACCATAGCGCACTTGTCACCGTTCGATGGAAAACAAAACTTCGCAGCACAGTGAGAATTGACAGAGAGATTTGAACCAAAATGATAGCCAGATGGGAGTGTCTCCTGACTGACTAAATCTCCTGACTTTCGATCAATGGAGTAAGCCAGAATATTGAGGTCTTTGAGATTTTCTTTGGAATGAAATCGACGGGACTTCCAGACATAGTTGTTACAGAAAATTTTTTCAGAAAATCGATAAAAAATCTTAGGGACATCCTTTAGTTTGGGAATAATGATCCAATATTTGGAAATGGCTCCTAAAGATAGAGTTTGTAAACGTACGCAGTGTTCAAAGTATCAGTTATTGGTATTATAGAAATAATGTATGAATATAGAAATTTACGTAACTATTACAAGAGAATATTATTTCTATTTTTTAGTTATTATTTTGCTAACCGCCTATTTTTGTTTTAACAGACATGCGAATATACTTATATTGAAAACTTAGTTTTTTACGTGAAATTTTCAAGGTTCTGCTAGTTTTGTACACAGTGGTTAGTTTTGTCGTCAAGCGAAGATATATAATTTAAATTTGGAAAACGTTCTCACACAAATGTCAGTGAAAAAGTATTACACAACTCTATGTCACACAGCTATGTCACAACTCAATACAAATGAAATTACAATAGTACGTCAGTTAAGTAAAAACACTGAAACTTTAATATGGCAATATTATTCAGGCCGATGTTCTTCCTGCAGGCGCTGCTGAATTTTCGGAGTCAAATTCCGGCACGGTTCGAGACAGGCGGGCAGGGACCCAGAGTTAAGGGCGCTCAACGGATTTAAAATTGTTGTGACATAGTGTGAATCAAAAAGTAAGAGCACCAGGGGACACGAAGACTTGCGTCTGGCAAGAGCAGCAACAGACGCCACAGATGATTGGGCAATCGACGAATCCGGCTTGCGGAGAAATTCCAAAATCGTCGACATCAACGGGTCCTTGTAACCACGCTTATGGCCTCTTATAATGAGCACACGATCACTAAACACAATCAAAAACTAGCAGCAACGACAGGCTGACAGTCCGGAGCATTAGGCTGAAAAGCCGAAACAAAACCAGCCAGATCCGAATGTCCGAAGGGCAGCGGTTTGTCCACGTAGCGGACAAAATATGATCAAGGTTAAATGAAATCCATTACTCCACAAAATTAGTTTCGAGTCGTCTCCACCAAGAACAGCAAGGAATTTAGGCTGGTCCTTCCTGGAATAAAAATACACATATTTATAAACATACATTAGCACGGCGTATAACAATTATGGAACCCAGTCACGTAGACTTGACCCGGTTTTCCAGAAAATCACGAATCTATCAACAATTTTTGATTTTGGTAATAAGCAAAGAATTTTTCGTTTCCACGCTGCGCTCTATCACCTCAAATATTACCTGACATGTAATTTACTCTAGTCTTGTGAAAACTATGAAAGACCGCAACATTCTGTAAATTAACGCTGAAATTAATTGCCAAAATCAAAACCACCTGCAAATTTTGCAGTGTCTAAAATATGAGTTACTCGTCCTTAAGAGCACCATTTATTTTAGACATTTGGTTTTTTATTTATTTTGAATAATTTGAATTTGAATTTAAATTTACCCTGTTGGCAAAAATTATCTGCAAACAGGTTTTGGCTACATTAATCTAAATATGTAATAATCATGGAACGGAAGGCGAAACAGTATCCCCGCGGATACCGGATTTGAATAACCTCAGAGTGCGCAAATGATCACGCGTAGAGTAAAAATATACAAAAAATATCAAATTGTGTACGCAAATAGTGTATCCCTGATGTAAAGGGGGTCTATGCTGAAATTGCATTTTAACATCTTCGGCGAAAAAGTATATAGTATAATGAAAAATTTTGAATGAATGAAACGAAAAATCGCTAAACTTTGCTATAAACTAAAGTTGTCTTTAAAAATCGCTGAGGGGTCTACACTATTTCCTTTCTAGGCGAGAGTCTACCTATTTTCTGTTCTCGGCATCCGGCAAAGCGGTATACACCTCCATCCCCCACACGTTATGTCCTGTTTATAAATGTAACTGAACAGAGACCTCGGAAATAAATTTTCCTATTATGACAATGCATTGTCTTCCTCATAGTGGTGATCATGTTCTTGTGCACTACATCGGCCAGCCCACGATGCCGACCCGGGCTAGGACCCTTAAATGTGCATAGGCGTCCGGGTACTAAATAAAATCATTGAAAAAGGTTTCCTGCTAGGCAAACTGCAAACTTCAAGAATCCTATATTAGATTCTACGTGCTCAAAACACTTGGAGATTGTGCAGTTTGTGCCAAATGGGGATGGCAGAGGGAAATGGTTCATTGGTTCTCTGGTGGTGGGGGGATTTAGAGGTCCAAGCTTTGTTCCTGCGAAAACTTGAAGCTTAAAAGGTTAATTGCAACTGAGATGAAATGAACAGGTTTTCGACAGACAGCAGGGTAGGCGGAAGAACCGGCTGCGACGTTGGCAGCAGCGTCGTCTGACCGATCATCATCCATTGCAGGATCAGGATCCAAGGATTCGCCATTGCCAAGGTGGGTCCCACGCAGACTGACGACTGCCTGACTTGCATAACCATGTCCCTCTGTTCCATCTTACGGACCAGCGAGTAGCTATTAAGCAAGGTGGCACTGGTCGACTTTGAGTACCGCTTCCGTGCTACTTCGATGGTTTGGCTGAGGAAATGGGCTACCTGTGCAAGTTCAGCTTTACTCAGTCTGTTTCCCGTGGAGTCAAAGCCGTGCAACGACGTGTTCAACAAGATCCTCGCCATAGTTGCAGTGATGGGTCCTTTGCCGTTTTCCATGGGATAGAGACGCTGAAAGCGAAGAGTAAGGTCCGTGGACTTAATCTTCCCGCCATTGGTTTTGATGAACAGCTTGTTCTCTAAACCCGGTTGGGCCTTTTTAGTCACTCGGAACCCTCTAAAGTAAACATATATGGCGGATCGCAAGAGATGATCCATGATGCAGGCTTCGGGTCGTTGTTTGCCGGTCTTGTGCTTAAAAATGCGGGCCACGTGGAAAACCTCGCCATCTGATGACTGCACCTGTTCGGCCTTTCTGAATTCGTCTGTAGTCATGTTTTCCATGATGGAGGGCCGCTGACACTGGCGCAGGGCAAGATTTGCAGAAATGTAGCTCAGGAGTCACATCACTTCATTATCAGAGAGGCTCCGTTTCTTCTCCACTTTGTCATTCAGTTCACTGACAGTCCTCAAAATTTCTGGACCATATTCTCGGAACACCCTGGTGACCTCTTTGAAATTGTGAAGCTCTCGATTTAGGAACATGTCGAAGGATTTTTTGTTCCTTCTATGAGCTTCCAGTCCTGCCTTATCCTTCATGTACTCTTGGATCAGATGGGTCAGGTTGCTGACTGCGTTCGGATCCTTCCGAAACGTGAAGTCCAGGAATTTCAAGATATTGCCACACCAGACCTTGAACCTGGATGAAGCCAGCGAACAGCTATCCAGCAACAGAAAGAATGTTTCCACCAGATCAAGACTTACATGTTTGATGTTCCCACTGCTGAGCTCTTACGACAGCATAAGACTTCCGCCCTTGCAGATGTAAGCCAGATATCCAAAGAAGCGGGTAACGTCCTGGGTCGACTGATCGAACTTCTTGTTGAGCTTTGTGTCGCGCAGATGGATGGCAAATCGTACAAGGAGGGCGTTCCTTACTGTCGAATACCTAACATTCTTGGTGGCATTTTGGATGGCTGCCTTGACTGAATCATCGCTGTAGTCCTTCTGGACCGGGATGTATACAAAGTGGCTCAGCCACTGCTGAGCCGGCAAATCTGGAACAGCCGGTATCTCGGCGGGTCCGGCAGGTGAACCAGGCGGTGGCTCAGCGGCACGGTCTGCCCTATCGGTTGGCTCATCGCGGTAGTCAGGCGGAACGAGACGCAGACGCTTCCGAGCTGGAGGGGCGGGATCCAATGATGATGACGCTTCCTGCTGTATGTCTGCCTCCTCAGTATCCTCTGGGGTCCGGTAGTCCTCTAGACAGCAGCGGACTAATACAGATCCAACGGCTGCTGATCCACTGGCTGCTGAACCACAGGTTCCATTTCAGCAAGATCCAAGTCCAAGGACTGTCGTTCTTCGCTGTCCGAATGTTCAGGAAACTCAGCCATGCCTTGGTCAAAGGGATCAATGACTGGAGGTGCAGCGTCGTCTGGCTGGGCAAGGGCGGCAGGCAGGATTTGCTGAGGCTGCTCCGCATCCCCAGCGACTCTGGCATCCACGCGACCTTCCCACGCTGGGTCACCCCCGATGACAGCCCCGAATTCCTTTAGAAATGAGGCAACATGGTCGGAGACTGTGAGGTTACCTCCTTGTTGCACACGATCCCAATTACTCTGAAGGTGGCGTCGATCGTATTCTTTTCGATGCGGCCCAGATTTCGCAATAGACGGCTACATCGTATGTGCTCTTTGCGGGCAATGATCTTCGCCGCAGCAACAAGACGAGGATTTCTCAGCCGGAGTGGCTCCCACTCGCCGTCGATATTCCTGGCGGCATCCACAAGAAGCTCTGCATGGCTTCGCTGCAAGTGCTGTGTCAGTTTTCCGCCGGCTTCCTTTCCGCAGAACTGGCACCACGAGGGGTGAGGCGGGACCTCTTTCAAGGCAACCTTGACGGACTTCCGGGACTGGCTTACCTGAGGTCTTCGCAATGTTGGGGCCGTGGAGGTTCCAGGCTCGTTGGCCGGATCTGGCCTCTGGGAGGGTCCAGGCTGGTTGGCCGGATCTGGCCTCTGGGTGCCGGATGGGCCGGGTCTGGGTCGGCGACCAGTCGTCCGTTTCCTTCTTCGCGGCCCTTCTTCTCCATGCTTGGGTCGTCAATGTCGTCATCCACTGGGGACTCCGACGCAGAGGATCGGCTGGAGCTGCTGTTGCGCGTAGTGCTTTGCTGCTGCTGCTGTTGCTGCTGCTGCTGCTGCTGCTTTTGCTGTTTCTGCTGCTGTTGTTGTTGGTGCTGTTGTTGTTTTTGCTGTTGTTGTTGTTGCTGTTGTTGTTGTTGTTGCTGTTGCTGTTGCTGCTTCGCTTTTTCATAACGCTTAGGCATTGATAAAGACATAATGAACTGGTAATCCAATAATTATTTAAATCTAAAATTGCCAAAAATGTGTTATGCTTAAGTCGACATCGAAATCACCAAGCCCCCCTTCCCCACCACCCCTGACCCAGTCCCTATACCTCCCCAACCCCCAGTCATCTAACCCTCAAAACCCACATTTTGTCAAAGCTGACAAATTCCGTAATGGAGGATGGAAAGGAAAGCTGGAGCTGGACAAGGAGGAAGGGGGAGGGGGAAGTGGGGGGGGGGTGAGCCAAAGGTAAAATATACCGAAAGTTTTAGCGAAAAATTAGCATTTTAAGGTAAAAACGCAACAAATCGCTGGTTTTAAGCTTAAAATGAGCTTATAAGGCCATAATTTTTTGACACTTTTGGACGACCCCCAAAAAAGTGGATGGGGGCTTGCCGAAAACTGGGGGGGGGGACAGTGGGGGAACCGAAAAGTGGGGGGCCCCACCCCCCTCCCCACTAAAAAAATGCCAGGGAAGGGAGGTAAAATTGTAAAAAATCCACCAGCTTAAACTTAGAAACCTTTAAGTTTTTAAAATTTGTTTTAAAACCCCAAAACTCTATGTCAAATTGTTAAAATTCTATAACAACAATTCTATAGTCAAGGTTCCATGGACGGTGTTAAAAATTCCACAGCTGCAAACCTCTTTATAGTATTGTTTATGTATCTACATGTGCCACTCAAAAGCAATAACATAGTTTAACAAGTTTACATTCTATGTTTTGACATAATCAGGGTTTGGTACATCGAACACTAAGAATTAGCTCAGCTAAGTTTCGGAAATATGCGTTTTTTCTAATGGTTTCCCGTAAGATACGAGCTGTGCGGGGCGGTTGGTCCGGACCAGGAGTTAACCTGGTTGGCGGTTGCCTACGTGCTGCCTATTGCGAATCGTCCTAAACCGCCAGTTCCCCTATCTGCCTGTATGGGGACCCGCCAGGTTGCGGTCGCCCACCCGCAAATTGTTTCTAACAATGGCGCCTGTCGATAGTATTCAAAAGTTAAACTATATCTTGTATCAAGCATTTATCTAAGCGTCCTGGACATCTGAAGCGCTCTGACTGCCAACTGAATGTAATCTAAATCTGTGTCGTAGTGTGTTCAGATCATAAGTGCTTGAGTGCGACTGCCTTTATAGTAGTAAGTTTCAAGGACTTATAGAAGAGCTTTAACGCACAATCCTAATATAGTGCGACCCTATTATAGTGTGACTAGTAACCTGTAATTAGAATTTCAGGCCGAATCGATGATGTGGTTTGCTCTAAGCTGGTTTCTTTGAATCTGTTGTGATAATTTATCTATTTTGGATTATCTGAAGCGCTCTTGATTGACCGCGTGCTGCCTAACTGACTGTAGTCTAAGTGTATGTAGTAGGGTATTCAGATCAGATAAGTGCTTGAGCGCAACTGTCTTTCTAGTAATAAGTTTCAAGGACTTATAGCAAAGTTATAACTACAAAACGCACAACAACAATATAGTGTGACCGAAAATATAGTGTGACCCATCAACATGTAATTAGAATTTCAGGCTAATTTGGCGATGTGGCTTGCTCCAAGCTGGTTTCTTTAAATCTGTTGTGATAATATCGTTTATCTATTTACGATTATATGGTTTAAATATTATATCTATGCTTATGTGATCATCAGGCGCCCTTGTGCGAAACAGTGAACAGACTATAGCCGTTCACACCTGGTCCTATCTCACGGAGTGTCACCTATCTCAGGATCTCAGAGAATCATTAGTTGGACTTTAAACCACGATCTGCCATGGAAGCAAGATTAAACACAACCCCCAACCCTCCCCTGGAGCCCGGCGACAGACGCACTAACAAACAAGTACACAGACAGACACCATCATAAAATTAAAGGTACATATAATACATATATAACATATTTACATATTTACACCAACTCAATCATATACAAAAGGCAGATCTTCCTCTCTAATGAGGATCTCGTCCTCGTCCTCCGAATAGACCGCCTCCACAACAATGAGCTGATCATCTTCTTCCTCTTCTTCCTCTCCCACCTCATCCACTACCGTCCAACTGTCATAATCGTCCGGGTCGACCTCCTCCATCTCCACCTGATCCACCACTACTTCCTCGCCCTCCTCCTCCTCGACGTCCACCCACTCCTTCTCGCCCAGCAGCTGAATCCCCACCTGAAGGAACTCTGCGAACTGCTTCTGTCCCTCATCAGTCAAATGGATGCCGTCCGGGCGAAAGAGGAGACTATCGTGGATCCGGAAGAGAAACGGATCAAGCCAGAGGAACTTGAGGTTCGAAATTCTCTTGGCCACGAGAAAGTACCGCTTTGACAGCCTGTAGGCATTGCTGCCTACAGGACTGTACTTGGCGTATCAGGAAGGGACTTGTAAACGAACCTCCGCCGTTTCCTTTTTGGTCCGCCCTTTTAGGTCCCGGCAAAGGAAACGGGGAACCGGAGGTATGGAGCACAGGACGAAGCGCGTCTCCGGGAAGGTCTTACACAAGTCCCGCAGTGGATCGTTATTGTGGAAGTAACTCATCCCTGCAGACCTTCCATCTGGATTTGCCTGGAATCGTCCAAGAGCCTTCCACTGCGAGGGATGCTTGGACAGGTCATTGAGGCCGGCCAATATTACCGCTGTCTTGGTTCCCTCCTGCTTGGCCTGGTGGATCCTGGCAATGACCTCTTCCAAGCCAGCCCCGTTGATCCCCCGGCACGGAAACGGTAAAAGATTGGACTTCTTCAGCCTCTGGACCCAGCTGTCTCCAAACAATTCAATCATTTCGGAAAACGAAGAGGAAGCAGAAGCAGAAGAAGAAGAAGAAGAAGGATCTAAAATTAACGCAATAATTACTATTGTCGGTGTGTTGTGCATACTTTGTACATACATACCAGTTCAATATTCTCTTCTGTTGCTGCTGCTCTAATTTACTTTCAAAGTGCAACGAATTATCCGGATTTTAATATATAGAAAATGTAGTTTTGGGTTGCGACTTTGTTCTCTGAACAGTGTTAATCTGTACATCGAGGGCTACTTATACATGCATTGAAATGTCCAGAATTTATCTCAAAACCTTTTTAGACTTTGGTTACTGATAGTGTTTCTATTTGAGTTTAGCATAGCTTGTATTGTCACTACCTGGAAAATACTGTGGTTCATTCAATTAAGTTTTCTTGTTTCACTTTAGTCGATCAGACACCTCAGGTGGATTATTGGAAAACCTTAGTAAAGAGAGTTTTCGCAGTAAAACTAGATTGAATGTGTTAGTTCTGTAAAGAAGCTATACCTTTGCAGAAATCGAAATGCGAATATATTTTCACGATATCCTTGAACCAGTCAGACAATCAATGAATCAATCAGTCAATCAGCCAATTAATCGGACTTAAAAATTAGATCAATGTGAGATCTAAAATATAGCAAAATTCGTTCCATAACCTGTTATTCAAATAAACAAGATTCGTCCGCACAATCCTTCCCGTAATTTTCGTAATTTAAGGCAGGAGTGCTCTTTCGATATATTCTAGGACGCAGTATCCGGAAGGCAATTGAAATTGAAGTTAAAATTGAAATCTTGCCTGACCTAACTTTATCTTTATTTTTATCTTTATTTTAACTTTATTTTAGGTTAATGTTTAAACTAAGTTTGGCGCTACTTCGGAAAGTTACCAAATTGGATCTAATTTTCAACAAAAACGGATATCTGCTTACGCTTGGTTGGCACTCAAACTTGAAATGAAAGTTCAAAGCTTCTTGTTACATAAGCTCACGAAAATGACAGGTTAGGACCCGCCGGAAAAACTTGTTTATTTGTAAAAGAGACCCACTTCCCAGTCACTAGCGTAGCCAGAAAAGAACTTTGGGGGGAATGCAAAATTTTTTGGGGGGTCTGGGTGGCAGAGCCCCCTAAAAAGCTGAGAAATTTTTCGATTTTGTGAGCTTCGTGGAATTTCTACAGAGCATTCGTTGAAATTACGATAATATTTAAAAGGCGCAGTCCGTGTTCATGCACCAAAATGATGCAGAAGGTGGTCACAGTACACCAAATAGGGTGATTGGCACTAGTTTTTTAGTGCGAAACATGTATTATAATGGTATAATATACTTATTTCGCGCCGAAGGAGCGAAATTTTTTTTGAAAAATGGGCGTTCCACACATGGCATGAAAAAATTCCTGGGGGGCAACACAATTTCGGGGAGGGGGCCCCATTCCCCCCTTTAGCAATGTGGAGGGTATGTGAAGGAGGCAGGAAACCCACAAAATTGAATGTTGTGAACAATGGCTTGAAAATTGAGGGTCAATGGACATGGGGCAGACAGGACAGCGTTATAAAATGCAAAATTGTGGTAGAAAGGGTGTTGCTCGCATTCCGGAAAAATCGTCCTACTTGTACGTGTGATTCCGGTAGTAAAACATTTAAGCAGACGTAGATTCCGCTAAATTACGTAGAGAAAAATTTGTGTGCATATTCTTTCCACATAACGTATAGTTTAATGTGTGACACGGGGCACTTTGCGCAGTGAAATAAACTGCATTATATATGATATAGCATAGTGCATTGATTTTGTAAACACGAGCTCCCTTTAAACATGCACGGTCTCTCCTTTTCAGTGCAGGTGTACAATAACAATTCCAGCTCCCTTTCCGCTCGTCAAAGTAAACAAAACATATTTTAATATATTTAAGGAGGCGGATATTATTCGGATATAAAGAACAAAAATTATCCCGACATCCAGTGTCCATTACTAATTAGAATATAGCGATTATTTAATTACAAAGAGGTCCTGGTTGACAAAATCAGTAAAACCACAAGTACTTAATGCAGATAAAATATAACGATACGACTTGATTTATGTTTGAAAATTACCTTCACCATAGAAACAATAATCCGTGGAACCAAATCCACCATCTTCCAAGTGACCTCCAAATCTTGACTCTGGACTGCCCATGAACACGTTTGCACTGGTCACACCAGACACATGTACAGTTCTGTGGGAATTGGGATTTTTCTTTTTCCTCCTTTTTCTTCCTCCTTTTTTCCTAACCCAGTTTTCGTGTGTCTCAGCTGCTGGAGGGACACGAAATCTTATACGAATGTCCAGGTAAGCATCTGTCATGATAGGCATTGTTTTCTCATTGGCTGGAATATTGTTATTACATGTAACTGGTATCGGGTGCCTCTGATTCTTTTGTCGCCGTGATTTCTAGAGGTCAAATGTCAATTTTTAAGGCCATCAAATGTCATAGATGCTCTCATGAAATTTCTTGATTTTCTCAGTGTCATAGGTAAACATTGCTTGCACAATGGAAAATTCTCCAGTATTGGCAGAAAATAATCCGTTGATAGTCAGCCTGTAAAGAAAGAAG
>JASAND010012961.1:0-16136 GCA_030248195.1 Trissonchulus latispiculum
GAAAAGATCCGAAATAGCTAAGATAGAATTGTTTTTCTAAAAGAAGGATTTCCAATTTAAATTTTTCCAATTATTATTTTGGATAGATTTTGTAGCCAAATGATTAAGTATGAGCGGACTATTCAGAAACCCAAATTTACTACCACCATCTCTCGTTGGCTTATTTATCATAAGAAGTGAGCTCTATGTTTTTGAGTTTCAAGATGGGAATGGGAATTCTACCGTAATCTTAGAAGACATCACTTGAATTGAACCATAGCTGAATAATAATAGCATAACTAAACCGGCCGACTTTTAGGAAATTCTCTGCAGCAGAAGCTTAAAATGACGCCTATGAAATTTCGCAGCACAGGTTTCTGACACGTAGCATGCATACCTATATATTTCTCGATTATATGAGCAATGTAAAGCTTACAAAAAACTAATATATATATGCACATATATATATGTACTATAAATATGCACAAATATCTAAATGTAGCTAAAGTTACGGGTTAGGTACACGTAAATTAAAGTCATTACATTAATTTCATTTTTCCAAAACGGATGGGGCAACTAATTTGCTGATCTATCTTCCAAAGTTTATCATTATTAGCTGTCAATCATAACAGGTATAGGATCTGTCTTAAGTATGAAATATTTCCTGAAAAGGTGGAAAGGTGAGCGGAGGGCGCTGGGGTCTCATTCCACTAATGCGTTCAATTTCTCCCTAGATGATCGACAGCTTATGAAAGTCTTGGGATCCAATAAAATAAATTAAAACTATCCTCCCCTGGGGTGATTAAAGTTTTACAAGTTTATTACCAACCCCGGTCGGCCACCACAGACCCACCAGAAAATTAAACCTCCCTCCTTGCGACTTATTCTTAGACAGTGGAAGCGGGGAATAAGATTAAAGTTAAGATTGTCTGCTTGCTACATTAGATTATGACTTTTGTTTCTCACTAGAGCTTTATCTGCATCCATATCTCTACTGATCTAACGGTATAGCTAACAACAGGGAAATCCATTTATACAAAATTAATTCCATAAAGCACCCTAGCCCCTCTTTGGCGCTTTGTGTCAGTGACAAGGGGGAAATATAGATTCAGACTTTATGGCTGTAAAGGTTCAAATCTATACTTCAACGAGTTACCTACAGAGTCCTCACGCGAAGACTCGGAGAAAAAGTTTCAGGTACTTATTTTAATTAGCTCAGATCAGTGATACTAAGCAGCCGGGGGACCCCCCGTCAATCAATGTCATAGATACACATATACCCAAGCATATGGAAGGGATATGGAAATTAAGGCAGAAATTATGCAAATTAGCTACGCATCTACCAAATTCCGTACGTAACGTTAATGACTTCACACCCATTGAAATGATGAAACCTGTCCAACTAATGCAGCAGACACAAAACAATTACGTGAAAACGACCATCTCTCTTTTCCCGCCGGACTCGTTCTGAATTGAAGGCCCAGCGGTGGGAATTGGATCTGACATAGAGTGGAGAAAAATCAGAGTAGGTAGGTAAATTATGAGGGCTGGTTTTTAGAAGGGACTAATTTAACGACGAGATTTTGGAATCCTTTGGGGGATCGAGATGTCATGAATGTGAACTCTGCGCTAATTTTTAGGTCAGTCTCTTTCCAGTGGAGATCAGTTTAGTCTAATGCTCTGCTACTGTATGGTTGTGTATTAGTCAGTCTGTATCATATTTTATCGTACAGTTGAGATAATGTTGCTGATGCTGCTGTTTTTGATGTATTTTTCGATTTTGCAGAAATGCATGTTGGTGAAGATAGCACCAGAAATTTGGAAAGAGGAAGTCGTTGACATAGCCTATTCTCATTTCTAACAATCTAAATCGCAGGTACCGTTCAGAAATAGATATTTGCCGATTTTTTAGACTATTTTCTTTGTACTTTATACTATTTTTTCTTTTAAATTATCCTTTTCCCCAATTTCTACTAGTTCTTCTAAACGGGATAATGAAATGTTCTTTGAACTTTTATTCTTTCTGAAGAATTGTTAGTATGTAGTTCTCATTTTTACAAGAATGTTACTCAGATTCTTTCGTACCTGGCAAATTCTCATCAGCCAAGTTCCCCTAAGTGCCAGCCAGCTAATTTTTTGAAGAATTTTTCACCATGAGAATTTGACAAAACAAATTAGGTAAAAACACCGCTGAAAGGAAACAATTAAATTAACGACCAAATCACTCTCAGAAATCGCATGGGGCCCAACAATATTAATTTATTTTGTAATAATCGAAATTTATGAATCACCTGGAACCTTCGCATATCTCTGGGGTTTCCTGCATTCTTCAGACAGTTTTGGTTGCACTTTAGAAAGAATTTCAGGAAATATCTGAAACAAATTATAATAACAAACAATAAAGTAAACAAGCAGTACAATTGCCAATGCAAGAAGAACAATGCATTTTCGGTGTTTTTGTCAAATAATCACCACGGCGTAAAACCTACATTATCACGATAATATCAGGAGTGTAATGTATAATTATGTACACAATATTTATTATAAAACAAGAAATACCGCTCCGTGCTACTGAAATGAAATCACACCAAAGTAAGTAAATCAAATCTGCATAATTTGCACAAAGATATTTATAGGTATTTTTAAAGGGCTATCTGTGGCAACTTGAAACAATTTTGAAATTGAAATTTTGACTGATTATCTAGTTTTCCAACTTTCACTCTTTAAACCAGTAAACAATTCATCTGTATTCTACATTTTTTGGTCAGACTTTAGAAAACTTTGGTCTACTTCAACGTTCCAAACATGTCCGACTGTAGGTCTCAGTTAGCCTTCAACTTTTCAACTGTTTGCTTCCTCTCAGTCGCATTTGAAAGCGTAAAGTTTGTCTGACACTGAAGGGCAGATGGTCCCTATTTTACCAGAATGATAAAAGGGGTCCTTTTCCTAATGGTGTCATAATCCTGGGAAACAAGGACCCATCAAACTTGAACCCCAGAAAATGTATTTATGTAAGCTCATAAAACTGATCCTGAAATTGTAGTGTACCAGCCCCCCTTCCTTTCTGTCCCTGTCTTTTATAAAATTGTAAATTTCACATTAATTTTCACACAGTTATGTGACGAAGTATTATATTTTTCAATTGCTAAAATTTAATTTTAAATAAAATGAAAAATACCAAAACTGGAAACCAAGTTAGTTCTAATGGATTAAAACTAGGACCCCCTCCTAAATTTAAAGTCTAGCTAATAAGTTAATTTGTGCTAGCTGTTTCCAATCATGTGGGTTACGAAACTAATTTCATATATCCGCCGACCCAAGACGTAATTGAGAGCTAAAATTTAGGGCTTAGGACATGAAAGTGTAATCAAGCCGTCCCAAACTTGATTAACAATTTCAAGGCCGGCATAACTGGACCAAACAAATATATCTTCCAAAATCTTTGGCTTCCCCCTCGTATCCTGTGACTATTTTCGTTAAGCTCAACTTTTGTGTTATAAAAGGCGCGACCACAAAAGGTTACAGTTACCGAAGAACTTGAAGACAGTCAACTAGCAACCGTACACAAGCAAATCATATATATATATATATAATGCTTAATTCGCTGAAAATATAGTCAGTAATTAAGCATTGTCTCCAAAAGTCATGGGAGGCTCCCAAACTGGATTCTCTCAAAAGATCCTTCTTGATGTGTTCCCGATTTAAAGTTATCTGAAATTTCTTTTATTTGGTCAATCTGACGAAAATTTAAATTTTATGTATACCACGGAAAGATAAACAACAATTTCAAGATTACTCTTCTACATAAGATATGTGACAAGGCGAGATCTGAGAAAAAATTTAAAATTTGAAACGAAACTTCAAAGGTGCCATGCTACTATTCGCGCGAATGCCCAGAAAGATAGCTACAGTAGTGCGACCACGAGTTTTCAAAACCCTTTCTTTTTGCTTTGCCAGCATTAAAATCCACATCCACACCAAATTTTAGCCTTTTTGGTTCAGAAATGAGAATGTTATTAGACTAGTTAATACCTACAGTTACCTACACTTAAAGTGCAAGCTTAGGTCCTGGTAATTCTTAAAGTAAGGGAGGGTGTGTTACACCCGAATTTCCCTAACCGTTCAATTTAGCTACCACATCATACAGATTACACAAACTTAGCTTCCTTACGTATAACTTATTCAGTGCAGGTTATAGGCTTTGTGCTTAACTTTATAGCAAGAGATCCCTGAGTCCCTGTTCAGTCGTTAGAGGGGGCCCAAAAGGGCAATTTGTAGCACAGAAGGACTATTGCTATGTAAGTTAATTATATTAGGAATAGACTAAGGTCTAATTTGGGCGGCCACTCAATCTCCCTCTGATAGAAAATATTCAAAACCGTGAAAAATCTTATTTTCTCCAAAGGCCTTTTGTAAAGTCCTATGTGTCCTATTAGCTCTTAGTTAATGTAATTTCGCTGGCGACCTAAGGGAGCTCAGCTTGGACAAAAACTTTACAAGCCAATCAAGTGTTGTAGATTTATAGGAAGGGTAACAGGAAAATTAGGTAACATATAAATTATGTGCGGATCAGAAGTGTATCTAGAGGGGAAGTTTGAGGGCTCCAGGGGGATAAAACCGTGCGGACAAACACTCCAGGGGCCGATGCCGATGTTAATAACTCTTAAATCTAGGTTAACTCACTAAGTCTGGCTAACTTGACCATGTCTAGCACACGAAATCAACTAGGGTTAGAGACTTAACCCGGGTTTAGGCATTGACAACATCGACCCCAAGATCGGTAAAATAGAAAGATTGGTAGATTCCTAAGGAGTTTCAACCTAAATTTCATGGTGCTGAGCAACCTTTTGCGATTTTTTCAAACATTTCTAAAAAGAAAACAAAATTAGTAAAAATACCCATTTCTGGTCACTTTGGCGTTAGATATCCATTAAAGTTGTCGAAGCGTTTTAGGCTAAGACAAGACCTTCCCCAAATAAGGGTATCACCCACCCCCAGTCCTGTTAACGTTGCCTCTTCTGCTCCTCTCCACTGGACCAAGGCTCCGATGGAATGATCAGTCACCTTCCCAAAACAGATTTTTCTAACACTTTCGGCATTTTTTCCAAAGTTAAAAGTCGAAAATTTTTCAGTCTCACAAGCTCAGCTCCCAAAAACGTGTCTCTCGTACCAGTATATATATATATATATATATATATATATATATATATATATATATATATATATATATATATATATATATATATATATATATATATATATATATATATATATATATATATATATATATATATATATATATATATATATATATATATATATGTATATATATGCATGAACGCGGATCTGGTTACTCTAAATGCTTAGAAAAATTAGGTATAACTGTTTTGCAAAAGATGTAAAAAATGTAAATGATGTAAATAATTAAAAGAAATACACATACTGTACTTCTGCCTACGTACTGTAGTTTTACTGTTGTAGCTATAGGCATGCATACGTAACGTGAACAAACAATTTTATATATATATAACTAAATAAAATATGTACCTATCTATTATTACAGGATCTGAGGGTGTTTCATTTCGGTTTCCGCAGCTTTTTTTTTCACAGCACCGGCTATAAACAACAGTAAATTTATAAATAAATATTAAACATATTTTCATAAAAACATCAAACAATCTGAACCTTACGTAGTAATTAAAGCAAATATTCAACCGTAGATAAGCATATTCGAAGATTTAAAAGCTAATTTTAGACCTGCACATGACTTCATGAGTAAGCAAGACTCGGCACATTTCAGGATTTTTGTCCTGGCCTTCATAGACTATTGGCTGAAACAAAAGTATAAAGGCTGAACGAAAACGTTATTAAACTCATAATAATTAATATCAGTAGATTGAGGGCCTCAGTAGCCGAGTGGTTCTTACTCAACAACACCACTACATGTTAAGCCCGGAGTTTAAAAACAGCTCTACATGGCGCCTCAGCATTTCTGATTTCCCACCTTCCCTTGTCGTCACTTGAGAGTTAAGGGGTGGCCGCCTTTGGGTGGAGCTATGTAGCGAGCGAGTTGCGTTCATCACGCATACGGGGATGGACAAATTGCAATCCTTGCTAAATGCCTGGCTTAATTGAGAAGACAATTATTCTGTGTCAGCACCCACCATCGCTCAGTCAAAAAGTAACGACACTACTAAGCTGACCTTACAGTACTTCTAGCCGGTGTAAGACCAGCAGGAGTGGGGCGTACCGGAAAACTATTCAATTGCCATACTTTCAAGATCTAGTTAAACTGTACTCGCTTAGTTTAAAGTTTCAGCTAGTGCTGAAGTCCCTATTCAAAGACTGTGATCACGGTCAAATTCTTAGATGAAAACAATTTAGTATGCCAGATTTTTATCGTTCTTGGACAAACTAGAAACTTCACCTACTATATATTGCCTCAGCCTAAGTTACTACAGCTTAACGAGTCAACCTAAGGATTGTTTCCTTTTCCTATTATCAATTTTTTGGCAATTTACACTCCAATACTTTTACTGACGACTGACTGACGAGTGACGACAGTTATATACCCTGGGGACCTGTTATGACATCAAACTGTAAAGGAAAATGTGAGGTATTATTGCAACAGATTTTTGCAAAAAATTTAAACATCTTCGTTCAAACTTTTAATAAATTTTCTGCCCCAGAAATTGTCTAAGATCTTAATTTCAACTTTACTTCGTGTAATGCTGTATCAACACGTGCCGAAGTGGTTCCGTCACAAGAAGTTATGGTTGCCAGCTGCTACTGTATTACACTTTTGATTAATTCAAAAATCAACAAGAGGACAATTTACAGTTGTTAATTTTACAATAAATATAAAGTTACACAGTAATTGTGACAGTTCCTATATACTGTCACACATTGTGTTAAGTTAAACTTTACGTAACTTTAACGCAACGTAACCATAACTGTAACTAAAGTTAGATGACAAAAGCTAGTGATACGTACAGTTACCGTTGCAAGAAATTGAACGCAAATAACACACATAAACCTAGAAAAAGTAAATTTTGCTGCCCGAAAAATACAAAATTACCTACCTAACTTTTGTTTTCGTTGAGATTATCGGAAATTTATAGGCTCAGATGAAATTGTACATATGTAGAAATTCTACAAAGTTTTAAATTTCAACTTCAGATGGAGTAAAAATAATACAAAAGCAGCGCATTCTATGACATATCTTATATCTTATAGGAATGGCGCATATCATACAAGAATTTTTTGCTTAGTGCCACACCCCAGTCGCTTTCGCTTGGAGGGGTAGTGCCAGACCCAAATTTTCTATCTCACCGGGTGTTGGGCCGCAGATCTGGCACTGAATTAATGCTGCATGCAATTATCCGAGGCGTCATCAAGGGTACTGCCGGGGCAGAAGTGACCACGCTGCTTTCACCGCATCGAGTTCACCTGTTGGCTCCATCAAGTAGGGGTTTCCCCCCAAAAGACGGCCAACTCCTTGCAAATCTCGGATAACACAATTAGTAATTATCTCCTGGATGGAATATGAGGTTATGGTACAGCTGTACCAATTAATATGCTAGCTTACTTTATGGCCGTCTGGCCACAGACAAGTTTGGTTCGAAGATGTTAGATGTAATTGAAGCATTGAACAATGCAGAATTTGATTATTCAGACAGAAATTTTCGTGTTTGCGGCCGACGCGAATGCAGAGGGTACCTTCTCCCCTCTGGTCAGCCTGAGATAAATGCGTGATCCAGTTTATTGCGAATTGACTTCCATATTTAATTACATCAATAAATTTAAGATCCTTTTCTTTCTAATGTAATATTTAATATGTAATAATAAGATATATAATAAATATAATCAATATTTTATGTTTAAATCTCATCTTAATTTTGCTAACGAATTTCCCAGTGCATTGATTATTTCAAAAACTGTGTTATAATTTATCTTTAAGCTAAACATAATTAACTGATTATTAATATTACTAAATAATTACTTGAATATTCATATTAAGAGTGACAAATGACCCAGGGGGACCTTTTTCACCCCCCAAGTCAAGTGTCAAAACCCAAGGTACATTAAAGTCTCAACTTAGATACAAGAATTCAGTATTGGAAGCTGAAATATGCGTACAAAAATTTTCGCTCATGTCAAAGAGCTGTGATACGTAAGCTTTTTGAAAAATGCCATGCCTGTACAAAAATGTTAATGTTAGTGAAATTTGATAAATCGTCCTTTATTAGGGACATGATAACATCAACAATTTTGGGTTAATTTTCGGTGATTTTCCCTCTCAGAAAACAATGAGCCATTATGCAACTGTTTCCACCAATCTTCATTTCCGACAATTTATGTCGGAAAGACCAGACAGTATCATAAAAATATTATTGAAAATGACATATCTTATAAGAGGTACTGAAAATTTTATGAACTCAGGGTGGCCCCCCTCCCTCATTATTGGGTATATACCTATTGTACATATAGTCAAGATCTGCACTACCTGGATTAAAGTACATGGTTGTACAACAAATTAATTTATCAGAATTAAGATTTTTTCTTGAAATAAAGCTAGTTGGTAAAGAAAGACTCCAATTCTTTAAAATTTTCAGAAACAGATCTAGATATGAATTTAGAAACACCGAAATCTTCCGGTTTTCAACCTAATTTGATTAAATTTGGAATGTTTCCATACTTTAAAAACATTTCGCATCATATTTGTTTCATATAACTATTGATAAATTGTTCTCTTTTACCGTTCTGACTTTGCAAAATTCTTTGTTGAGTGAGAGGAAAACAAGCAGTTTACAGTAGTTTTGGGAAAACCTTCACGAATATTATTCTAATTCTCATGGGAATAATTTGCAAACATTGTAACCTGCCTAAACTACCGTGTTACTGTTTTGTAATGCTGTAATGTTTAGATGCATAATTAATTTGTGAAAAACGCATGGGATTTTGTGGGCTGATTTTTGGAACAAAAAACTGACCTGTTTTGTAACACTGTCTATCAGCCGGATGTACATATCTTGTTCCTGTCGAATACCTGAAAAAACAGGAAAAGAATTGAAGACATTTTAAAGGAAAAATCTGATGAAATAGCGGAGAAAACAAATACTGGATCGATGCCTGTCACTGGATGCAATTTTATCTCTGTACAGTTTACCATTATCAAAGAATGATTCAAAGTGGCTATTTGGAATTTTAGGAGTGGATTGGATATTTTAACGGTAACAGAATCGATTAAATGCGAAATCTGGCACCGAATGGATGCCTATTTTAACGGCTGATGATTGATTGATTGACTGATTGATTGATTAATCGAAGATTCGTCCTCTGCGAGAGCTTTGATAAGATGAACTGGCTTGTTTTCAAGAACTATTCAGTTGTCAGGACAATTGATCTCGATTCTACTGAACAAAATATGTAGTATAAATAATGAAAAATATTTTCAGTAAAAAATAAAAATTGACTCTTACCATTCGCATAAGCCAACCACAGTTTATAGTGGATTCCATTGTTAGTCTTCTGTCCTTCTGGTTCCTAAAAATAGAAAAATAAGAACAAAGTACATTCAAAAAATTTGGAGAAGAATTCCGAATATATATAAATATATATCATAAATATATAAAAACATCTGACCGATTTATGAATAAAAATTTCTTATTTTCTGAAGTTCTACCTTTTCTTTTTCCACGAAATCAATGAACGCTGTTCGTTCAATTTCCACTGGCTGGGCAGCTCTGTCGTAGAGGGCGACCACGAAATGGAAAAAGTTGCTCTTTCGGAGATTGTTGGGCGGCTGCTTCTCGAATTGGGCCTTCGATAGTTGGGCGCTAGAACAAACATAAAATAAAAGGTACTGGTCGAAATGGATTAAAACTTTGGGTTTTGGGGCCGATGGGTGCTGGATCAAATTTGTCCGGATTTTATTGTAATTTCTGTGGAATAATTTTATTTATCCAAAAATTATTTTGGTCATAGTTCAATAGTCTGCTTGATCGATAGTTAAATCAAAATAAAGGCAATTTGAAAACTTACATATGCGCTATGTATTTGCGACGGTTTATAATTTAGTCCGAACGCCGAACATTCATTCATTTTAATAAAATCGTACACTTTTAAGCTATTGAATTGATAAAACCGTGTTCTGCCATTTGTGGGTAATGGTTCGTTAGTCAATATGAGTTAAATTGAGAATTTTAGCCTCACAGCGAATGCAACTCAGAAGATTAGTAAACATAAAATTTATAAAGACTTTACATCCAGGACTAAATTTGTTGCAATTCGTACCGTATAATTCCCATTGTAATCAGGCTGTGTAGTAGGTATAGAGTATACAACAAACCGCTTGAAGTCTATAGTCAAAGCTGCAGCCTGTTGAAAGTTAGCACAAAATGTTCCACTTTTATGTACCACAAGATAGAACTAGAGAGAGACGAAGAGATAAGTTGGGCCTCTAGTGAATTTGTAGCAGTCAAAATTTATGAAATTAGTAACGACAGGATAGTACTTAACTGGAGGCTTAGAACAATGGTACAGAATAGACAGCTTACAAGTCCAGCGGGAAATCTCTACAGTAAATGGGATTAAGTCAAAACGGCTATTAGATGACATGTTATCTAGCATTTAGTTAACAGCGAGTGGGGACTTAGTTTACATAGGGACAGCAAAAAGGACTCAGCGAAAAGCGGACAGGCTTAATTTAAAGCATAGTCGAACTTTCCCTACAATGAGTGACTAAACAGAAATGAAAACACCCTAGAGAGGTGAAAAATAAAAGTGGCACTGACTGTTTAAATGGACATGTGTTATTGTCTCTCTTTTTCCCACCACTGCGGCAGCCCCAGACCCCAAAACAGGGACTTGCCTCTAGAAATAGTCATTTATACGATACCCAAAAGCATACTATCATTAAAATTTAAATCTAACGCCGAAAAAGAGAGGGGACAGTTATTGCCAGGAACCCAAGGCCCAGCTGTGAGCTTTTGGGACATGGAAAACTAACCTGCTCGGCGCCGTGTCCACCAGTGGCGGTTGGACCCAGGAATGCCGGAAGGCGCTGGGACCCAGGGCCTCCTCCTTGAGGCCCGCGACGGTGGGACCTCGGGGCTGGATGGGACCGTCCTGAAAGTGAAACATGGATCCGTGGGAAATCTCAAAGACCCAGTGATGGGAATTTCTCTCCGCGTCTGTTCAGTTTTGACTTCAAAATGAGGGGGAATACTGCAATGTAGGCGAATGATTCTTTCCTTGGCAAATTGATAGTCAGTGTTCCACTGGCCGGGATCCGTTGGGACTCTCCCTTCGGTTTGCCTGGAGCAAATTAGATAGCCGGGGCTCAAATTCTTCTTGTCCAATAAAGGATGGGGATATGTGTTAGACTCTTCCTAAATGGAGCGAAGAAAATGGCTCAAACTTATATTTCGTGCCTTCGTCGAAATTCCCAAGGGGGGCCGACTTCATTAAACTTCCAAGCTGCTACCAAAACGTGCACACTGGATTCAAGACTAGGATATTTAGCAAGACGTAGGATCAAAATTCTCCGGGGAAATCAGCGCTTCTATGTTCTTCATTATCCGTAAATTATGCCCATTGCGCCCTATGGCCCGCCCTTTGTCACGTGACGTTCCCCAGTCAGCCAATCAGCCCTGAGTTCTCAAATTAGACAGCCAATCAAAATTGGAGAGGGA
Source organism: Trissonchulus latispiculum (assembly GCA_030248195.1). Lineage (NCBI taxonomy): Eukaryota > Metazoa > Nematoda > Enoplea > Enoplida > Ironidae > Trissonchulus > Trissonchulus latispiculum. The sequence continues at coordinate 11,676 of JASAND010012961.1, forward strand.
TTACGGTAGTCCTAGACCTCAGTTTAAGTTAGTGGAAAGAGGCATAAAATAACAGACCTCATTTCCTATATAGTCTAAAAGATGACACGCGTCTCTTTAACACATTTTGTAGGTCGATTTGGCAACAGATGGTTGCTGGGGAGTCTCAAGTCGTGCGCGTTATCGGCAGCCAAAATTTAAGTGATAATTTGAAAAATTATGAATTGTAAAAGTAAAAATTTTTCAAATTTAACTTCGAAGTCTACTAATTTGAAAGTTTCATATGACTAGCATATGGCTTATAGGTAGCCGTTTGACTTTGGAACAAGAAGTTTTCAAACTAACGGAAATTCAACTGTAAATTGTAGTAAGTTGACTGGGTTGCTATAAAATACAAGTTTCCAAATACACTGTTACTGTTGCTTAATTATGCACTAATTAGTAGATAATTACTTGAGTTATACATTCGTCGTTTACTTACAGTTAAACTGCAGCTGCGACCTCAGACTTTGTGATCCAGGAAAAACAATAATCATGGAAAGTAGAGAACTCAAAATATGTGGTAAAATTCACATCTAAATGGATATTGCAATGCCGTATAATCTGATAATATATATAATAAGGGCTAAAGACCCTCACTCAGGCCCGTCGGTCCGGCCCGCGGGCCGGGCCGAGGAGAAAGTATCTGGGAGCGGTCCGGGCCTGAAAATTTCGGCCCGTGAAGGTCTCTAATAGAGCATTTAGAAGATAAACTACAATATTCACGCAAAGAACAGAACAATTTGTAATCTATATTTTGAAGCCCATACACTGTAGAACAGTTGCTGTATGTCATGCATTAAATCCTTTGAGCTGAATCAAATACTAATCACTAGTTTTGCAAAATTAAGCTGTTATTTTCTGTAAACATTCGCGAATTGAGTTTGCATTCCCGGACCAGTTAAGAGATGCTCCTCTGTCTTTACCATCATTTGCTCGGCCTTCACATCTATCTGGACCAGGATTTGGATCTGCAAGAAACACGGCCCTCCAATCAAGAATAAAAAATCTCTCTGAGCCCCGGCTCCGCACGAAATGTGACCCATTGCAGCAACACTGCAGAAAAGACGAACTCGAAAAAGCATGCTTCGGAAAAAGAGAAATAAATATATAAATACGTATCATGCCAGTTTATCAAATGATCCATAATTTAAGGTAATTTAATTATACACTTTGAAAAGTTTAGTATATATAGTTAAAATTGAAAATATTGGATCAGCTATAATTTTTGTAAAAATCTTTGGTAATTATTATAGCGTAGTACAATCAGTTATTTGTAGAAACACAAATCAATTTTTTAGTAACTTCTGACCCTAACCATCTTGTGGTGTTAAATAAAACACTTTTTCTTTTAAGAGGTGCTTATGAATGTATATGCATACTGCATGCAGGAAACATTTTCATAAGTTGGTACAGGGTTAAAAAGTACGGATCTTTTCAGGATAACCCACCCCATGCCCAGCTTCCGCAAAACTTTATCACATCAGCTGAAATTTGGTATTGGTATGTTTTCGACCACGCTGAGTTCAAATATATATCGCAATATTTTTAGATTTCGCGAAATTTGATTTTATTCGACTCAAGGGGGGACCAAGGGGAACCGAAAAAAAGCTGTATTCAGGGGTTTTCGAGGTCGCAGAACACGAATCTGAATAGTTTTTCGATTCAGCTTTTCGTTAGCTCAGTATAAGCTTACATCTTAAGCTTACAACTTTAGCTTATACTGAGCTAACAAAAACCTGAATCAAAAAACAGATTTCAGATTCGTGTTCTGCGACCTCGAAAACCCCTGAATACAACTTTTCAACAAAATCGAAGACAAAACGTTTTTCGGTTCCCTTGGTCCCCTCATGAGTCGAAAAAAATCGAATTTCGCGAAATCAAAAATTTTGCGATATTTGAACTCAGCGTGGTCGAAAACATACCCATATCAAATTTCAGCTCATTTGATCAAATTTTGCGGGAGCTGAAAATGGGGTGGGTTTTCCTGAAAAGATCCAAAAGTACAACTCGTGAAAATTAGAATTTTTATATTGTAAAATGCTCAAGCAACAAAAATATTCATCTCACTAAGAGATAGGGCTACTAGGATCAAAAGTTCGACCCTCTCCGATATGTTCCGATATTCAGCCTCACTTCGGAATCTGGCCTTACATTAGGCCTTCTATAGGCATTGTACCTGTGTCCTGATAACAACCGATTTTGTCTCGACTCTGCAGGGAGAATTATGTCAAAAACCAAGAAACTTTTATTTTTATCCTTTCCCCTACAGCCCCCTTACTTGTACAGTCAAAATGACCCTTCAGACAACATTCCAAGCCAGTTACAGAGATCCTGATGCTGGTGCCGGTTTTGATAGAGAGGCAGAGAGCACATTTACGTCGGTCACATCGAAAGGTTCCACTGGGCTCAGAATTAGCGATCCGTTGGGCTGTTCCTGGCACTGGTAATTTGGCCTTCACAAGCATGCTTCTAAGCTTAGGTGGGGGACGCCAGAACAAATTAACTTTGAAGTTTAGACCATTCGGAAAATGTTCATGATTTCTTAGGGTTGTTTTAACGTTTCTGAGGTCCGGATGATTTGGTAGGACCAAGAAGAACGACTTTTCCTCAGCTTGTTTCCCAAGATCGAGTTTGCGAGTGAGTAGCTGCTCTCTATCTGCTGACAAAGCCCTTTCGCTCCTTTGCTGAACTTTGCTACTAGGATAGCCTCTTTTTACCAAGTCTCCTTTCAGCTGCCTACATCTGAGCCGGGTCGTGTCTGGAATTGAGCAGATACGGCAAATCCTCAAAGCCTGGCTATGTGCAAGCCGCCCTCCCTAAGAGCTAGAGCCCCCCCCCCCCCCCCCGCAAGATAGCTAGCACCTGGGACCACTTAGCCAAAGCAACCAAAATCCAACAAGAACAAAAACTGACCCAAACACCAGACAGCGAGAACCTCCGACACCATCGGAACCTACCACTGCCAACCTGGCGCCCAAACATGTGGAGGCGTAGGTTCACTGGGAAGGGAGGGATGGAATACATTCATATATTTATTATGCAAATGCAAGAGACAAAACCTCAATTCAATATAAAAATAATACAAGTCAGAAGCAAAGTAACCGTCACAACTGAAGTATCCACAACCATAACATACCATAACATAGTATAACATGCCTACTACCAGCTCAAACTCAACTAGCCCTACCTACGAATTTGAGGTGGAAAACGGCCAGAGATCCAAGCCCCAGGAATCATAATCCCGGGACAGAGATACAGTCTCCTATCAAGGAAAAGAGGCTTAACACTAGAGGAATCTAATGTGAGAGCTCTGCTAGTCACTCTCCTAATCCTAATCTGGGGATTAGGGTTGTGAATAATTTGAAGCATCCAATAAATTACTGCCTAGGTGCAACAACTGTGATAGAACAAAAAGTGTTAAAAAGTTATAAAACGTGGTAAAAGAGTAAAAATGAAAAAAGCTGAAATCAAGGTGTCGGAGGATATCAAGGTGACCACACACATGAGTTATGCTACAATGAATGAGCAGAACGTAACCTAAACATTGGTTACAAAAAATACAATTATATAATTATATGACGCAGAATACAATACGTTAATAATGCTAACAGTAATAACGAACAGTGGCCAAATTTACGCATCAAGAAAATAAGACATTGTTTATTTTGAATCAAAGAAAATTCAAGAATTATCAGTTCAAATTCAAATAAATCAATTTAAAGTTCAAGAAAATTTAATCAGTATAAATATAGGTATATATATGCACATCTATTCAAAATTCAAGTAAACTATAAAAATACAGAACTTGTAATGGTGTTAGCACCAGGTTCCAGTGGCGTATTCCTAGTTGCCATACATCCTAGTTGTCATAAGCGCTATGATTGGACATTAAGAAATCACGGGACAGTTGAATGCTCCATCCCAATAAGAAAATTTCTTCCAATTTGATGATGATTCCAATCCAATCCAATGAGATTACACACTCTGCACTAAGTGCAGGTTTAAAATTAAAAATTTTAAGGGGAATTGGATGATGTAATCAATTGTAATTATTTTTATAAAATTGAAATTAAAATTACGAATTGTTACAAATTGAAAAATATATACTTAAAATCCCTAATTTTAAAAAAGGATTAAAAAATTCATGCACTATTTTTGAAAAAGTTTTCCGAAAAATAAAAGATATACACATAGCTGTATATATTTTACGTGAAATTGACCTCGCAATTATTCACGACTGAAATCCGTGATTAAAGATTAGTTGAAAATTTCGATATATTTATTGATAGATACTTTTTCATTAAAAAATTAAATTTAAGTTATACGTTAAAATAAGTCAGAAAACAAAATTTTTATACTGCTAAATAAATTTGTATTAAATTCTAGAAATGTTAATTTTCTTATACTAAACTAGCTGACTTCCTCTAAGCATATACGTAA
>JASAND010012963.1:0-105568 GCA_030248195.1 Trissonchulus latispiculum
CTGAGGCTCATTGATAACAGCAGGGGTGGACTTTCTGTTTGATGGACCAGCCTCCCAAAGAGCAGTGGGTTTGGGTTGGGTCTCAGGGTCCTCAACCTCTAAAACCTGAGTTGAGGCATTTTGGGTAGTGAGGGTAGTAGGGGTAGCCGCTGGGATTGGCGGCTGGGGCTCATTGGTAGTAATAGGGATTAGGCTTTCGGGTGGCAAGGTTAGCTCTCCCATAGATTGGGATCGCTGACAAGGGTGGGGTCGAGGGAATCGTTTGGGTTTGGGCAAAGAGTCACTTCTGGTGGACTCGTGGGATTGGCAGAGTTGACCGGACATGTCCAGCTCCTCCATGCACTGACGAATTCGGCCCAGAAGGTTCAACAGCAGGCTTTCGAATTCTTCGAATTTTTGGCGGGTAAGGTTCATGGTTGAGGAGAAGTCCCCAGGAGACTTCTCAACAGCTTTAGGGAGTTTTGGGTACGATTCCTGCTGATGATCCTTCACCGGGCTGAGCGACTCTCGGGGATCCTGGAACATGTCGCCCAATTCAAAGCACGGAGCCCACTGGTCGGGGCCAAAGGGATTAGTGGAAATAGCAATAGGGAAGGCGTGGTCATGACGAGCACGCTTGGAATGTCGGGAAACTATTTTCCAGGAGTAGTTTCCTCTGTTCCGCATGGGGTGGGAGTTTCCGGGGGCATTGTGAGTGAAGGCCGTGGTAGGGGTAGCTGTAGTGGGACCATCCTGGTGATGCGAGGTACTGGGGAGGTGTTGCTGGCCCTCGCCAGTCAGCAACATCTCCCCAGGGCTTAGAATAAACTTAGGGGTGAGATGTGTACGTACTTTGTTAAATGTACGTACATGGTTTGTACGGGGTAAAATTTTGGGCGTCAACAGTGGATCAATTAGGGAGGGGATAGGTACTTGGATCTTGTTGGACGCTACGGGCTTCCCGTAGCATCCGCGAGGGGGAGTCCACTGCTGACGATTAAACCTTTCGCAACCTCGCAACACCAAGTTTTTCCTTGCTGGCTGGGGGCTACACTCCGGGTGGGTGGGTAGACAAGTCCGCGGCCTCCACTGACAAGTTCGTGTGCGTTTGGGCTCCAAAAATGAAAGGCGACGTTGGACAGGGTAAGGGGGTTCGACCTCGTGGTCAAACAGGCTGGGGGGTTTCGTAGATTGGGAGGAGGGTGGGGATGGGGTATACTCCGTTAAACAAGAGGACACTGAGACCGAGGGGGACTGATGTGACTCCGGGTGATGGCCACTTGGTGAGAAATAGGGTAAGGGTTCGGGCTCCTCTGAGCTCCGATTGGCCGTCCGAGGGTTATCAGTCACTTCGTACGCGGGCGCCATATTAACTGGGTAGGGGTCAGACCGGGGGCGCACGTCGGGGCTTACTGACGGCGCCCCAGGTTGGCGTTTCCCTGGTTCTGGAAAAGGCCATCGCAAGTGGGTTGATGACTAACTTGAGGACTGGGTTGGGGTTGGAGGTCACTCAAGTCACCTCCTTGTTGGCAAAGGGGGGTCCGCGCTTGGGGTTGGGGGCTGGCCATCACCTTCGGACTCGCCAACATACGTAGGAATCCGGGGTGGTTGGGCCCCAGGTTGTCGACTGCGCGTATACGGGTGGGGCAGTATTGCCACCCGTGCCCCTCTTGGGTGCACCAGAAGCACAACCTGGGCCCATGAGTTCTGGAGTTGTGGTTACGAGGGTAAGAATTGGAATTATTTCGAATTCCATATGGGCGGGGTTTGATCTGATTATGGGGGCCTAGGAATGGTTTCGTTCCCTTAAAGGCCTTTAGGTACTCAGCCACGTGTCGCGCCGTGGACAGATTGGACTGCTCCACCTGGGCTTCCCTGGTGTGTAGTCGGGGGTCAGGGCGTCTCCGGGAAAAGGAAGGGCGGGTAGGTCGGTTAGCCCGAGTATCGCTTTGGGCCCGGGGGCGAAATGGGAATGTGGGGCCATCGTCGCCGGATTCCGAGTCAGATGACGGCGGAGAATCGCCGTGGGGAGGGGATGGACGGCTAGGGGGCTGCCCCCTCGTCCTTGGTTCAGGTGGGGGTTTCACGTCGGAATCCTCTTCGATGGCCGCCACAATCTCGAGGAATTCTGTATAAACCTTGGGGTGGTTTTGGTACAGAAAAACCCACATTTCCCGGGTCATATGGCGTACCTGCTGGGCCAGGACCGACTTACCAATCTGTTCGTCGAGGTCTTCATAGGGGGTTCTATGCGTAGGAGGGGCCCAGCCAGGACACGCCGGAACTTTGGGACAAAAACCCAGAGCGGGTTTTTTCTTGGGTTGGGGCTTTCCGGGCGGCTGTTCCAGGGAAGTGGGATTCGGGGGTGGGGCTGTATCTGCTGAATTTCCGGAGGTAGAGGGGTAGGACTCCTGTGAGGCCAGGGGGGGCGTCCCGTCGTCATAATTCTGGCGGTTCCGTAGGTCACCCGACTTGTCCCACGTCAAGCCGGATGAGGGGGAGGCCAGGCCCCAGTGCTGGCTAGACCGGCGATTTTGGGGTTTTTGAGCTCCCTCAGAGGTAGCTCTGGGTCGGATAAGGGGGGGCATGGATTTTCTCACTCGCGATTGGGCGGGGCCCGAATCAGTGAGACGATCGAAAATGGGGTTTTTGAGGTTAGGGGCATCGCCGATCAGCCGGGCCAGCTGCTCCTGATACTTCCTCCACTGGCCTCGGGTACGCAATTTATCTTCTTCACTGGGGTCGGAACCGTCCAGATGGACCGTGGAATCATGACGGGAGGGGCCTCCTCTACCTCCGTCCTGGGGGGAGTCCGACGAGGGGTGTAGATCGTCCTCGGGACTCAGTCCTGGCCCGAGGCGGATGTGGACGGAAGATCCGTGCTGCCCAGAACTTCCGCCCACGGCCCCAAGGTCAGGAGGGGGAGGGTCAGGGGATCGGGCCACTCTGGGTTTACTATCAAAGGGGTCGTCTTCAGGGGGGCGATTATCCATTATTAACAAAACACAAGAAAAACACAACACTTACCGAGTTAGTTATATACGTATATCAAAAATTTGGGCAGCCCTTGGGGACAAAAGGGACTTTTGGGCCGATATACGTATATAACTAGGGCCGGTCAGGGGTTTCCAGGCCAAGGGAACGAAACTCCAATAATACGTACGTAGTTCGGGCCAAAATTCGGGGGTTGGGTCGATCTCCGGATCGACCTGGATTTTCGGGGGATCCGTCCAAGGGGTAGCAGCAGTCCACCAGTTGGGGCTGACAAGGGCCAACAATATCAGGTTAGATTCCTGGGCGGGTCCTGGAATCTGACCAAATTTTACAAAATTTTATATTTCCCTCCCAAAAATTTTCAGGGTAAGGAGGGGCAAATTGGGATAAATTTAGGGCGGGTAGGGCGTTGCTGGTATAATAGGGGGAGATTATCACCTGGCGTGGTCCTGGTGATAATCTAAGGGAAAAGTTGGTCTGCCCAACTATAATAAATAAATTTCCAACAGGTAGGAAAAAAAAATAACACGACACAAAATTAGGCACGAGAATAAAATAAACACACCACTCGTCCGCAGAAAGGAAAACGGGACTAATAAAATTCACGGGGGATTGACAGGAAGTCAGGCGTCTGACTGGGACTTTAAGCGATGCGTGGGCGGGCCTTCAAAGGACCCAAGCAAAGTCAGGCGCCTGATAAGGACTCAAGCGGTGCGGGGGCGGGCCAAAAAGTTAACACAAAGGTTTGCAATTGGAATGACGTCAATTGCAGACCTTTGTGAAACCACACAGGGAGGGATGGGTATATCAGACCGTCGGATCCAGTCAATATTAGGGAAAATGAATAGGGGGGGGGAATTTTACAGGTAGTAGGTAGAGGAAAAAAATAATTTGGGGCTCTAAAAAAATTTTTGGACTAGGGGTGGGCTAGGAAAAATTAATTTAGGGGGGGGGGAAATCGGAAAAATATTTCAGGGGGGAGAAAAATAAAAGGGGAGAGCCTAGAGCTGGCAGCCTAATGTAAAATAGGCTGACAGTTATAAAAAATTGGGGGGGAGAGCCTAGGCCGGGCAGCCTAATGTAAAATATGGGGGAGCTAGGGATTTTAACCGCTGAGCTCAAGCCCCAATTTTACAAGTGGAACTGTGCGCAAGACGCTGACCTGCGACTGCGGGTGGAGATATTTAGTCCAGGCGGCTCTCTACCACCGACTTGCCTCGCCAAGGGGGAAACGGATAATTTTTGGGGGACGCCAACGGGGCGCCTAACGAAATTGGGGGGGATCACACACACAAAATTAGGCTCAGATACAAGTCAGCTCCGGGCTAGTCCCAGAGCTCTACCTAGCTAAGAAAGGAGATCAGAATAATTAAAGCTTAGTAAAGTTAATTAATTAGAACAAATAACAGACAACTGGCAGATTTATTGGGACGGCACAGGGCAAGGATATTACAGGAAAGTCCGTCCGGCGGTATCCGGACAGGACAGACAAGTTACAGCGGGCTACCCGCACAATAACAGGAATAGGGCACAAAAGGGGGAACACAAGCAAAGGGAAGGGGGGGAACCAGCAACAAATTCGGGCAAGGGAACAGTACAACAAAATTGGGGGGAGGGGAGTTAGCTAAAGAAGTTAGACCCAGGGGAGGGAACGGGGGCAACCCCGCTAATTAGGTGGGAGAAGGAAAGGGGGAGAATTAGGAGTGAATTGAGAGGTAAGTAAAAAAAGGGAATTAAAGCAAAAGAAGGGGTTAGGGATTAAGTTAAAAGGGATTTTGAAAGGAAAAAGGTGAAATAAATACTTACGCTTTCGGGTGTAGGTGGCTAACAGGGTGGGGGCCCCAATCTCAATAACCGACCTCTCTCTCGCTTGAAAAACTCCCAACTGACGAAAGGGTGATGTAATCATTCAAGGAGAATTTTGTCATGCGTTGGGAACGGGAGGGTCTATCTTCGCTAAGCCAACAAGAAAGGGAAATATGTGCAATGTTAAGTTTACGCTCAAAAATAGGTGGTTTTAAATAATTTTCGAGAAGTGAACATAAAGTTAGCACTGCACGATATTTAGGGGAGGGGTTTACACACAAAATAATACATAATTATGGGACTTCCCAACAATTATAGAAATACAATATTCATGGGGAATTTGGGGAATTTTGGGGGATTTTGGGGGAGTTTTAGGAAAACAGCGAAAGTGGGAATTATGAAAGGGCTTGGAAGGGGGTAATAGCGGGGACGCTATTACCCACATTACACTCGAGTTCCTGCAGATTCTAAAAATATATACATTGTTGGGGTTTACCTTCCAAGGCTAATCTGCTATAAACGGTCGAAGTTTGTACACACATTTTTTGGTCGTACTATAGTGCTGCTGCTTCTGGGTAAGTCATGGTGACAATTCCAGGTATAGTCAGTGTTAACGAATCTTTACCAGCATCTACATTACCAAGAGTATATACATAATAGAATAATGCTTTTACATCCAGATAAGGTGGTCACGGTTGTGAAAGCAATCTGCGCTCTTCACAACTTCCTTCGCAGTCGTTGTCCTAATCGGTATTCACCAGCCCATGAATTGGCCGGAGAAGATATTGTGAAGGCTACAATTCGACCGGGGAATTTCGACGGTAGCGGTACCGGAGCTGTGGTACGATTGAGAGGGGTTGGAACGAATTCAACAGGCAGCGAAAGTTATCCACGACATTACAGCAATATTGTCTTGAAGCTGGTGCGGTCTCTTGGCAGCACCGGTGAACTTCTAGTTTATAGCTCAAAGGTCAATGTTTGCTGATAGTATTTCTGTGGAAAAATAGCAGAAACAACAGTAAAATCGTTGAAATTATGCTCGGTATATTTGTTGTCCAGTTGTTGCTTCAGCTCAAGCAGCTTTTTGCTCTGGAAATCCTTGTTGTGGTATAATTTCGCGGTAGGATTCCACAAATCATTACATTCCAAATAAAACGTACAAATAACTTCACTGTCTTCAGCAGACCATTGAACAGCCGACATAGTATATACAGTACAGCTCTAAAAAAACTTTATTTTTCGCGAAGTTCACCTTTTCCGCGAACTTCGTGGAAACTAGCTATTTTCGTCAAACTTGGCGAACTTCGCGAAGATTTTTCACAAATTTTCACAGATTTGCTGTTCAAGAAAAACGTTGAAGTCCAGCTCAGCTAGCTTCCCTGAATTTCACATAAATTCAATTTTTTCGTGATATATCCACGCGAAATTTGCCAAATTTCACTACTACTTTTCTACAGCAACAGCTACTTTTCGCGAACTTCTCGGAAAGGGAACTTGGCGAAAAAGAGTTTTTTATTAGAGCTGTATTTGAAAACACTACAACGCAAGCAAAATAAAACACTGCAAGGGTTTTGTCATTTCAAGAAACTGAAATAGTTTGACGTTCTGCAGCAATCTGATTGGTCAGTTGATGGGGATCCCCATGAAAAATTGCTCGGCGAGCAATCAGTCGCCATGGAGATTTTCGTGGGGATCATAAAAATTGTTGCACACTACATTCCTACGAATTTTTGTTTTGAGCAACAATTTTTATAAAATTAAAAAGCAGAAAAAATGCTACAAAGTTGTCGAATTAGTTTTTTAATTACGTTAACCTAATTAAAGTTATAATTAATTAAAATTACTAATAAAATGCCTACCGTAAGCCTAAGCTAATTAGCGAATCAGCGAGCAGACACGTGTTTATGTGAATTCGCGTAATTACATAGTGCTAAGTGGGACCCCCCCCCCGAAACTCTCGGAGGGGATCCCGAGGTAACGACCCGAGCATGTCAAGCATGTTTAACACATAACAGCGTAAGAGTTTCATACTCTTAGCTATTATGTACTGTTGACATTACGTAGTATTGCAATCGTATTGTCGAGTTTTGAAGCAGTCCGCGCGCCACTGTTTTATGATCATTTAATTCAAAACATTTTATGTCAGGACTCAGGAGTTAGGATCCCTGTGGCTATTGAAGCAAAATCATTGCTCGAGCAGTCTAGAACTTGGGTAATATGGCATAGTTTTGGCGAAGCTTGCGGTCAAGCAATATATAAGCCATATAAAACTGCGAAACGTTTGTGCTGTATTCCTTACAAGTTATGCATGTACATACTGTCCATGTATAGATACTTGGTACAGGAAGTTGCAAGTGTTAAAATGCGTACCAAGAGTACATAATGTAATGATAGCATGACAAGCGGCACACTCCGGGCCTTGTCTTGACTCGATTACCCCACACCACCACTCAAAGTCCTTAAAACGTGACCAAATGAGCTAAGATATTTTATAAGTATGTTTTCGACTTTTAAGGGGGGGGGGGGGGACAAGGGGAACCGAAAATTTTTTTTGGGGGGGGGACAAGGGAAACCGAAAATTTTTTGTCTTCGATTGTGCTGAAAAGTTGTATACCTGCAGGGGTTTTCGGGGTCGTAGAACAAAAATTCGAATTCCGAAGTCCGTTTTTCTTTTAGTTAGCTAAGTATAAGCAAGAATACATAATACATAAGAGTGTGACAGCAGGCAAGCTCTCTGTTATCAGCTGTAGGTACATGCTATGTTCGCTAACGGCTGATCCCCCCACAAACGTGTATGTGCTCTTCAAAGAAATTCGCACGCTATCTTTGCGTGTTAAAGCTCGCAACAGACGCACATTGAACCAACTGAGTAGTTGTGTTTTTGAGCTTTAACACGCAAAGATAGCGTGCGAATTTCTTTGAAGAGCACATATATACACGTTTGTGGGGGGGGGGCGGTCAGCCGTTAGCGAACATAGCATGTACCTACAGCTGATAACAGAGAGCTTGCCTGCTGTCACACTCTTATATATTATGTACTCTTGGTATAAGTTTGCATCTTTAGCTTATACTGAGCTAACGAAAAGCTGAATCGAAAAACGGATTTCAGATTCGTGTTCTACGACCCCAAAAACCCCTATTTACAACTTTTCAGCTCAATCGAAAAGAAAACATTTTTTCGGTTGTCTTTGATTCCCCCTGAAAAATCGAAAAATTTTGCGATATGTGAAGTCAGCGTAGTCGAAAACATACCTACCTATACCAAATTTTAGCTCATTTGGTCATGTTTTAAGGATTTTGAGTGGTGGGGGGGTAATCGAGAAAAGACCCTCTCCTCACACTGTATGCAGCGAAGACAAAATCTATGCTGTGCGCGCTAACGTTGCAGGGAATTTTGGTTTTCGGATTTGCGTCAACCTTGCGTCCCGCTAAATTTAAGTTCTGTTAAGAAATGTCGCGTCCAGGTAAAATTATTGTTTTAGCGTTTTTTGTGCAAAAATTGCTTTATAATAATTTCGATAACTTCTTCAGTGAAACATAATTTAATCGATTGAAATGAACGAGTACTTAGAATGTTGATGCTGCTTAACAGATTATAAAACGATTATAAAATATCTGAGATGCTCTCTAAATACACGATGGAGGGTCTGGGGGCGGAGTCCCAGAGTTGGAAGTGGGTCGCGGGTACCCGCGGGTCAACTTTCAGGTCAATGGGTGCCCGCGGGTCAAGATTTATTTTTGTTCACACCAATTTTACGCTAAATTCTGGGCTAATATCACCAGAAATTTTTGCAATTTGTTAAATGTTCAATTTTGCTTTAACTTTTGGCTCTTGAATGTCTTTATATATTATAATTTTGCTTTTATGATAAAATTGTTTATTTCTATTCTGTCTTGAATCTTCAGTCGAAAATATTTAAGTAATATTTCCCTGACATAGTCATTGGCATACAGATTTTATTATCACGCAGCCACTGCATTGCTTGACAAACCATTAGTGCAAAACAATGCTGACAGCTTACTACAGCCTGGAGAGCGTGGAAAACTACTTTCAGAGATAATTGTATGTCAAGCTTAAAACGTTGATATATAGTTCTGCGAGTTCTGATCAATTCTAATTTAATCGGTACGATGTACTCTTGGTACTATATAATTAAGTGTATGATATAAACCACTAAAATGGTAGTTTGGTTTGATATCATATCCAAGTTGGGGTGGACAGTAATGTTATAAACACTCCTGCGGTAGTCGCCAACCAGCTGTAAAATAGAAACTAGAATGGGGACTGAAGTTTAGTGAAATTGCTTTATGACCTTGCCCGGAAGCTTATCAAAGTGGCGGTGAAATGAACAAAACTGTTAACACACTTTAAATTGCATATAGACTTTATCTTCATAACGTTGCCTAAATATTGACTTTACTGACTGATCGAGGTCCCAACACGTTTGCGATAGCACGGCTTGCTCTGAGCTAGTGAAAACGAAGACGAAATCTGATGCAGTTAACCTTGAACTCGCCACATGCTTGTTTGAAAGTTTTAATATATGTATACATGTTTAAAGGGTTTATTTTGCTCGATGCATGCTATAGAGTACTTAAATATGCGAAAATGTACAAATTAAAGAAGTGGATCAAGTGGGTTGCCAAAATCTCAGTGGGTCGTGGGTCGCGAGTCGCGGGTCAGGGATCCACTGGTCGCGGGTACCCGCGGGTCACGAAATGGCGACCCACTTCCAACTCTGCGGAGTCCTCCAGGGGCCGATGTTATAAAAATGGGGTTAATGCTAACCCGGGTTAAGTCCATTGGGGTTAACCCCGAAATTTTTGGGTTAGGTTAACCCTTGGGGTTAACCCTGTATTATAAAGCATTTTCGGGTTGGGTTAAGTTAACCCGGTTATCCTATGAGTTAACCCCGATTTTAACCCCAAATAGCTTTTGCAATCAGCTAGCCCAGCTAGCAAGGACTTACCCCGGTTATTTTTGGGGTTAACCCCATTTTTAACCCCAATCTTCATTTTTGAACCCTTTTCATGTAAGCTGGAAATGATAATTTTGAAGCAAAAATGAAGTTCAGAAAATGCCACCACGAAGAAAAGCAATATGAAAAAGGTATTCCGCTTAATTTTCAGAAATTTATAAATTAGTTTTTTCATCCAATCTCATCCGGATTAACTGCTAACCCTCCTCACTGAGGAGGGTTGAGATTTCCTGGATTTAACCCCAATTTTAACCCGGGTATCAAACGGTTATACCACGCCACGGCATCTCCGCTCCGGTATACATTTACCAGACCTCCACGGCTCCACTCACCAAAACACTATTTTATTTTCACAACACGAAATTTACATACATGAGTAATCAAAATCATACTATATATGTCCATACGGCAGCTTCTGGAACAAACTTCTGTCCTGAAATTCTGATTCTTTACTGGTTTTATTGTCTTTGTGGTCTTCGTGAGCACAGTAGCTTCCATTGCAGCAGCCAAAATCACAACAACATCCAGTAGTGCAGCGCAAACAGAGTGATCCAAAAGTGGTTGTTGCAATGCTTGCGCCAAAATAGTTGAAACTGTTCAGATTAGAGCCAAGATAGGATGGAACTTGAGCTGGAGGTGGCATATGAAGAGGAACGATCTTAGCCATGTCTCTTGGATTTGGCTCAAATTTTTCAGAGATGTCGGCAAGCCTACCAGTGGAAACGGTCTGTGGCAAACCCTGCTGGGAATAATAGTTGGGCACAGCCTTAGCGATTGAAGTGTCCGCTTGTATTCCAGCCTGCAGCAAGCGAGGACCATATATTGTCAGTAAAAATTGCAGATACTGCTGTTGCAGTGTTTGATAATTACCACTTGATCCAGAAGGAGCACTCAACATTCGTGCTGATCTATCTTCCAGTTCGGACTGTCCTTCGCAGAACGACGCAGCACAACAAGTATCACCACAGCAACAACGAGTCGGACACTGAAGACAGGCAGTTCCAATTGCTACCCCCTGAAATCGAAAATCTAACACCATATGCAGGCAGATGCAGCGTAAAACATATATATATATATATATATATATATATATATATATATATACAATATTAAAGATAATGACAAAGTTGCCACTAGAACAACACACACATGCCTTGAAATTAATGTTATTGGCCGGCCAAAAACAGTGCCACACAGCCAGGGCCGGTTCCATAAAACTTGACGAGTACTAGACTTGACAATTAGACTCATGCTATTTGTCGAGTCTATTGGTGTCAGTGTACCATAAAACCTTCTTTTCTTATCCGAGTAGCTACTCGCACTCGACATGCGAGTCCAGCTACTAAACTTGACCAATACTAGCGAGCCCGACCTGTTCCATAAAAATTACTAGTAGACATGTGTAAGGAACTAGCACGAGTCAAGTTGCCTAGTTGATTTTGACTCGAGAAGTGAAAACCAATGCCAAATAACTTTATTTTTTGTCATGGTGGGCTAAAATTCAACAGGCACGCTTTTTTGAAACTTTTCTTATATGTCTGCAAATTTTGTAAAGTTTCATTATGATGTTAATTTCTAGCGATTTTTCGAACGATCTAGGCTATTTTCTTGCGAACTCGTAACTCGAGTTGGTCGAGTTGCGGTACTCGCTTGTCTAATGGTGTCGAGTTCAGCACAAAGTTTTATGGTACGCTTGACTTCTCGCATGTTAGTACTAGCATTCTAGTCAAAGTTTTATGGAACCGCCCCGAGGGTGCCCCCTACTGAAGCTGAAATCAGGATATTTATATAAAAGTAAGTAATAACTGTAACATTAGATGAAACCATTACATTATTTTGTGACACCATTGAGCCCGTCTCGTCAAGATCTATCGAATGATATGCTAGATCGCTTAAAATTTGTAAATTTTTATGTTAATTTCAAGTGTCATTTGACAACTATAATTAGCATAATTGCCGCACCATGTCAAAATAGTCATCTTTGTAAGAGCAATCTATCGCAGCTAAAAAATTATATATACATATATCGCCCTCCTCTGTCAAAACTTACTTAGGTCACTGTAGGTGACGACAGTTTTGCATGGAGTGACAAAATTATATATGAGTTTAGTCCTTTTCTTTGTCCTTCTCACACTAACTGAGCTAAACTTGGATTACAAAATACACGGAACCGACCGGCTGGTAATGCAAGCCAGGCCGGCCGAGCAGAAAGACCGACAGTTCAGCAGCACTGCTGAACATACCTACACAACTAAGGGGACTGTGTTGTTAAGGCTTCGGGTACCAACACTTTTTACAACTGTTTTGCTCACTTTACAGTTATAACTTAAACAGCATTTGCCGAAACAGCAACATCCGGAATGACATTCTGTACAGGGCGTTCCTTGAAATGACCTGCTTCTTTTGCCTGAAGTTCCGGTTAACCTCAGTTCAGTTTCGTGACAGTACACCAAGGGGCAGCACATACCGTTGCAACAACAACCTGAAACACAACGAAACATCGAAACAACTTTTACTTGTTAGGTGACCACACCACGAAAACTGAACGAACATACCAGCACTAGGGGTTACGCTTAGGCATCAGCTTTGACACAGTTAAACTCATTTTTCAGATTTTTTTAGAACAATTACCAGTTTTTACCCAAGATTGCAATATAGTTGTATAGAAAAAACGGCGTACAAAAATGAATTTGGCTTTAATGTCCCATTCTTGCTGAATCCAACGATGTCAAAATGTTTTTCTGTAAGTGGTTCAGCATCACTGCGGTTCATCTTGTGAACCGAAAGATGCTACTCTCCGCGGACTATGCAAAAGTCAAGAAGCGGAGAAGCGAAGTCCAAGGATAGAAAACTTGGTCCCCAAACCAAACTGCCGTGCGGTTATTGCAATCACCCCCAAGGCAACTGTAGTCGTCCTTTCCGACTACTGTTGCCCACCGCTTGACAACAGTATGTCAAAATGTTTACTAAGTACAAAAGGTTTATCCAAAATCCGAATAGGTATTAGGTAATCTGAAAATTGGCCCATGTCAAGATAAAAGTCACTTTTTGATGCGTTCTGATCTACCACTTGATTTTCTTGAAGCTTTTATTTTCATGAGGGTTCTTGGTAGGCATGGGCACGGGTCCAAAAAATTGGACCCGGGTACCCGGCACTACCCGAGGCCCTATGTCGGGTAATTGCAACGCTACCCGGGTACCCGACTTCGGGTACCCGGGTACCCGGGTACCCGAGCAGTTGTCGGGTACCCGGAAACAAAATTGCAATTTTAATGATTTATTTTTTGTTTGCCATTAGAATAAAACAATTTTGCGGCATATTTCAGCTTTATTCTTTTACAAATTTAATTTGCAGGGTAACTGATGCAGAAAAGTGTTGGTATTTGGTACCATAACCAAAATTTTTGCAGTCCCACTGTGACAATGGACTCAAACTATTACACAATTCAATAGAACTGTAAAAACCTGTACAGTTTTCGCTTTAGTTAGCTTTTGCTTAAGCTACTGTTTGATATATAGTAATAAAATATTTTCTGGTGAAAAAGAGGTCAGGTGAATTTGGAATGAAGACTTACGACTGATTTACAAAATTTCCATTGGCATAGGGTTAAATTTTAATATAAACTTTACCTAAACAAGTTACCTTGAGGTTGTTCGTGCTTCCCGAACTGGCTTAGAATCAATAGGTCTGTGTTCACCACGATTTTAAAAAAATATGTTTCAGCGTTTCTGTTTTCAAGAATGTTAAATTTATCAAAAGTCGTAGTGCAATTATGTTACAAAACCTCTAATAAAAAACTGGCAGAATATTATATCATTAAGATTTTATAAAAATGGACGATCTGTTTGAAAGGTGCATTTCTAGACTAGAAAAGAGTAGAGCAGAGTTAAAGGCCGAGTTCAATTCAACTCTTTTTAGCCGTAAAGAAAGGAAAGTTGCGAATATCGAATTTTCTCAGTCCCATAGAAGGGCTCATACCAGTGTTGAATTATGAAATCATGGAACGGCGTTGGACCGTACACAGAAGTAAAATTTAGATTGATTTTTCATGAAGTTAGCACCCACTTTTGAATATTTTAGGGTAAAATCAAGGAAATATTTTACACCAGGTCAATGTATCGAATGCATTATTTGCACGTGCTCGATGCTTTGTCTTTCCAAACTATTTAAGCAGCCAATATGTCAAAGAAACAAGCAAGTACCCGTAGTTCCGACTTGCAATCGATTATGGTTCCTCAAAAAATTTGACTAAAATCATCACTTTCAGTGAACTGGACTGATTTATGAAAGTATTCAGACTCATTTCTATGCTCATTACAATTAGGGAACGTTCTGAAGTCATGATATCTGTTGTGGGAAATTTGTCAAGCAATATTCAATATTGTCACAGTAAACTTCAGCTTAAACTTGCTCTGCAAAAATCCGTGGATCTTTACGATTTACCCCTCCACCACTCAAAAATTATCAAAGTTATCGGGGACACAGAACACAAATATAAAATCAGTTTTTTATTCTGAGCTTTGTTAGTTCTGCATATGTATGAGCTAAGCTTGTAAGCTTCAAAAGGGAACTTATATGGAGCTAACGGAAAACCGAATCGAAAAACCGATTTCAGATTATTGTTCTGGTCCAAAAAAATTGCTATATGAAACTGTTCAGCAAAATGGGGGTCAAAACTTTCACGGTTCCCTTAGTCTCCGTTTAAAATGGAAAAAACATAACATAACATAACATCTGGATGGTTGAAAACATATTTTACCAAACCCTACCGAATTTTAGCTCGATTCGTCAAGTTTTAAAATTTTTGAGTGTTGTGGGGGGAGGGGGTAAACTGGAAAGTCCCAGTTTTATCCGGTTTTTTCCGGTTTTAACTGGATATCGGGTAGCCGAAGCAGGACCCGGGTACCCGAAATTTTTCGGGTACCCGGGTACCCGTCGGGTACCCGACTACCCGTGCCCATGCCTAGTTCTTGGGGTTCTGGGGGTTCTTAATTTTTTGTAGAGATTTGATCTATAACTATGTTTAGTTTCATTTTTTGATCGGGGTTCTGGGGGTTCTTGGGGGTTCTTAACTTTTCGAAGAGATTTGATCCGTGACTATATACATATATTTTGTTTCAAATTTTTGATGGGGGTTCTTGGGGTTCTGGGGGTTCTGAAATTTTTTTCAGGAGATTTGATCCTCTACTGCCTAGTCTTAAATGTTTGCTGGAAGTTCTGAGGGTTCTGGAGTCCGGGTGTACCGAAAAGTGTGCGCGTTGTCTGGGCTTAAATTAAGGACGAACTTGTTGCTCTTGTCGTCAGCTTTCGATTGATACCCATATTGTGGATTTTGGATGTGTCATGCACAGAATTTTCAGTCTAAGTTTATGAGAAAAGCCAGGAGGACCCCCCCCCCCCCAGTACACCCCGGTTATATGCTACAAATCTGATGACTGAGGAGATCCATATATACATATTATAAACATATCATGTCTGCTGAAGTACCTGCTGAAGGAAAGGATCCGCAACGTAGTCACGTATAAATCAAAGTCCTGGATGCAAACGCATGAAAAAAATTTGAGAACCTCCTTTTTTTCTGATGGGGGTTCTGGGGGTTCTAACTTTTATCTTGACATGGGCCTGAAAATTTATTCCAGGTGCAACGTGCGTCGTAGCGGCATTGTTTTTATGTACATAGGTCATCAAGAAAGACTCATCTGTGGGCAAATTTCTCGATACTATTTTCTTGTAATTTTGGTTCAAAAGCTGTACTGTATTTGCGAAAAGATTCAAATTTAAATTTTAAAAAACGACCCTTAATCTGTTAAAGATGACGCCTAACAGGTAGCGGAAATAAAATTGAGAACGTTTTTTAACAAGTACTGAGCGAGGGTCTTGTCTCGATTACCCCCACCCCTCAAATTCTCAAACCTTGACAAATTGAGCTAAATTTGGCATGGGTAGGCATGGGTAGCCACGCTGAGTTCAAATAATACCTATCGCAAAATTTTTGAGCTTGCGAAATTGAGTTCCCGATCCCTAGGTTAAGTTGCTACTTGCTGCATCATGTTTTCCCCCTCAGCAGTGAACTGTGCCTCAAGAACGCTCAGAATGCATAAGGCAAGGCGTAATATTACCGGAGGCGCAGTGAGTACACGTTGCAGTGTGCAATTGTAATACGATAATGCAAGAATTCGTGGGACAGCATTGGAGATCACAGCAGCATTGCGATTGACATAGTGCCTCACTACAAAGCCTGTAAAATCCTTCAGGTCCGTCCATTGTTGTTATCGAAACAAAGCCACAAACCTATAAACATTATGTTAGAAGTAAACTGGCATAATATCTGCCAACATCCATCGTTTTTTACAACTTAGGTTATACTAGGCCAGTTTTAATGAAGGTTTACTTTTTATATTTCAATTTACCTTACTTTTTGTTGTTATGTTTAACCTTGCCGCAATATTTATTGTCCACGAATTTATAAAGCGGAAGCAGTAATTTATATAATTAAAAAAGGTTGCGATGCAATCAAACCCACACAAGTATTAGGCAACCCTAGTTCCTCACCTCACCAACTTTAGGCTTGAACACGCAATTGCCATGAATCTTTGTCTGATAACTGCAGCACATGCTCTTACAGTCCTGATTATGAATGCAAATTGATCCTTCATCCTCATGAACACTATCGCTGCTACGAATTTTCTAAAATATAAAGCAATTTAACCATGAATCAGAATTACGTGAGTATTTTGTTACAGCATTTTTTCGTCTGTTAGAGATATTTTTAATTCGTCCTCCAATCAGGAAGGTCCCTTCTGGATAAATAAATATATAAGATGTGTCTTCTTATTTCTATGAGCATGTCAGCCTATGTAGGAGGCGTTTCGAGGTTGAGTTAGGCATTATTGGGTAAGAGAAGTGAAGCTGTGCTTATCACATTTCAAAAATTTCTCAACGAAATGGAGAGCAATCGAATATGCATAATTGCTTCAGAATTGACAGAGGAATTGAGAAAAGACATGAAGACAACCACTGTAGTCACTACATCAGGTGGCTCTTCGGATGTTTTTTGTCAAGATCGGAATAAAAACCTCTTCCATAAGCCAGCTCCCTGCTCAGTGCTCACCCAATGAAGCTCGTTACTTTTAGGAATTACAATTTTAAAATTTGCGACACTGAACTAAGGGTCTATTTCTTTAAAGATTAAACGGATTAGATTAAAATTAATCCACATTAAAGAAATAGCTAGCAGGATTAAACGGATTAAATTTTAATCCTGCGAGTTAAACGAGTTAAAACAGCTGGTTTTAATCCGACCTTTAATCCTGTTTCTTTAATCATGCAGGATTAAAATATTTAATCCAACCCTATTTCTTTATTTCTTAGCAGGATTAAAAATGAGGGAGTTAATTTTAATCCGGCCGCCGTAATTTCTATTTCTTTAAGGATTAATTTTAATCTGTTTAATCCTGCTGGCTAATTTTGAACTGATTTTTAATCCCCGTGCTGCTACGGAGGTTAAACGGATTAAAAACTAAAACAGTGGAAAGTTGCATTTACAATCAGCAACTGCATATATAGACGGCGCTGTCACTGCCGTAAAGGCCGTTTCACACGATCAAAGTTTGATCAAAGTTTTCTTTGTCAAACTTTGAGGAAACTGGACTTTCATGGAAATTTGATGGTGTGAAACCTCGTCAAAGTGACCATCAAACTTTGATGGAATCATCAAAGTTTGCTTGTTTGAAGAGCAACTCCATCAAAGAAATTTGATCAAACAGCCAATCAAAATACAGGAACAATCCAGGAGAATTTTAATCTAGTGTTTATTTCTCAGTATTTCTTGATTTATTGCTGCTTTTGCAGTCTCAGATTATGTATGTTAATTAATTCTTAAATAATTAAGATAATTCTTCCTGCTAATTAGTGATTCTCGAAAGAATTAAAGAATTGAATTTGGAATTTAATTGATTGGTAACTTTACATGTCCAACCCAATACAAAACTTTTTGAACTGGAAAAGGAAGAATTTCACAAACGAGATGTCGACGAGCAGCGGAATTCGTTTCACAGCTAGTAAGGGAAAGGGGCCACCATGAAAAATTACAGAAAGTAAGTCAACAACCGGAAAAGATCCTACTTTAATTTTAAAAACTCATTAAAAATACCAACCGGACAGCTAGGTTAGGTAGATATGTGAAAAAACACACGGAATTACTACTTTCCAGTCATGGTATCCAGTTAATAGCTTACAAAAGTATCCAAACAGACTGAACCGAATAATCAATTCGAAATTAGATTCGAAATTGTATCAGAAAAATACATATTTATTAGGAAAGAAAAAATCAAATTTTGTTTTTTAAACAATGCAACAGCAATGCAAGAAAAACAATGTAATTTTGAAGTAACCGTCCGTCAAATGCTGGTGCCAAACGCTTGAACGTGTGAAAGCAAGACTTTGACACTTAAACTTTGACTCAAAGTTTTTTGACAAAGAAACCTTTGACTAAACTTTGATCGTGTGAAACGGCCTTAATGACACTTAACTGCATTTTCATTGGATATTTGATGTTAGTGTTGAGCTTAGCTATTCTTAAAAACCTAACATATATGTTAGCTAAATAAAAAAATCTACTAAAAAATACAAAAGTTACTTTCTCAAAATAGCCAATCTTTTTGAAAACTGTTAGCAAAGACGCAGTTTATAACAGTTTTTTTATTATATATTTCTTCTGTTACGCAAGCCGGACAATAGAAGCAAGGTGTCACCACACAGGCAAATTACCCGTTTCTATTTTTAGTCACTGTCCCATAGGCTGTAAGATTAAAAACATTGTTTTTCCCCAATTGCGACCAATTTTTTTCTGCGATTCTGAAGTATCTACCATGCAAGCCGAAGGGTTGCCATTTAACACTAATGTGTTCCACACAAATACCCCGGGACTCATTTTTATTTGCTCCCATTGGCGCTTTCTAGCTAAAGTGGTTGTTTGACAAAGTTGGGAAAAACAAGCAAACTTCAGGTTGTGCATACGTTTCAGTTAATTTCCAGATTTCCGTACGACCAAATTTTTGTGTCACCAAACCATGCCACCTAGAAATGAATTGGCCAACGCCCAACACTGGTTATTTCGACAAAAGCCAAACCTACTGTTGTTACTATTACTATTCGTACTTGCTAATCTTGGCGAACATTTTTGTGTTGATTATTTTGCTAACCGACATGATATTCGATATAAGTCATATTAATATCAGATTCTCAGATTTTTCCCTTGACATCTGACTGCCGCAGCAGAGTTAGCGCTGGGTGCCGCGGTCCGGGCGCAAACATAGAGAAACCATACAAATTTAGTAAATTTAGGTATTTGGGACATTAATTCGTTTTCGCAGTGGCAGTTGAATAAATAGTGTCGAGATATGATAAGTTTCCGCTTCGGATATCATTTTTATAGTTTTTGCGAATTTTTCAAGGAAACAAAAGATGGCATTTTCATGCGAAGAAGGCCTGGAAGGGCCTGGAAAAAATAAGAAGTTTGTTGTATCCTATTCTGCTGAAAAGTTCTGATTTAGTAGTAGGGGAGCATAACGGAGCTTTGGCATTCGATTTTTGATTCAGCTGTTCATTATTTTCTTTGATGCGATTTATAAAATGCTGGATAGTAAACAGACTTTGATATAGAAACCTTTTTCATGAAATCAGTGACAAATTTTTCGGTTCCTTTTGGTTATTGTTGCAAATCGAAGAAACAAGAAAAACTGAATTTTTCGATACAGAAAGACGTATGTTGCCATTCACTTTAGTGCGACTGGAAGCACACTCACATCAAATTTCAGGTCAACTGGGAAAGTTTTGCGCTTTAAGTAGTGCAAGTGCTAATTCGAAGTTCCCATAAACTACTTCTTGTTAATTAATCCCAGCAATAAAGAAATAGCGTTTGGATTAGTTTTAACCCGATCAGATTAAAATCTTGCAGGATTAAAACTTTTAACTTCTATTTCTTTATTGCAGGATTAAACGGATTAAAATTAACTCGTTTAATTTGCGAGTTAAAACAGCAGGATTAAACGAGTTAATTTTAATCTGTTTAATCCGTTTAATCCTGCAATAAAGAAATAGAGGTTAAAAGTTTTAATCCTGCTGGTTTTTAATCTGTTTAATCCGATCATTTTAATCTTTAAAGAAATAGGGCCTAAGTCTCATCTCTATACATACTTGGCTTCACAATGTTCTCCTCCTTAGTCAGCTCAGCATGAATCACAATAAAATTGCCAAACTTACTAATGCTAATTGAGCAAAAATGGTGCAGAAGCAAATCAAATTAAATAGAAAACCTTGGAGCACTAAATTTGACGTCATACGCAACTGCTCAATTTTTAGCTACATAGAAGTGCACAAACATGGCGCAAGTATTTCTGAAATTTAAATTGTGGAAGTGGTCAGTTGCAAATGACACTTGTGTCAATAGAATCTACACAAATTAATAGACCTTTCGTTTTCACTGTCGAGGATTGGCAGTATATAGTTTCTGCTTCGTTTGAATGGATAGGCGCAGACTAGAGTGCTATAGAGAATTAGGATGGTTTATCTAGTGTCGTGCCATCAGGCATTAAGGGATTCGCAGAGTTCGCAAAAGAGTAGGAGGAAGGGATAGATTTGAACCAGCTTTTGTTTGTATTCTGTCAGCATGCATCCTTGGACGGAACCTGTAGGCGTTCAGCCCAACAAAACATATATATTAGGCTCTACTGCAAGCAGCCAGCAGACTAGTGGCACTTGGCAGAGAAGCAAAGACCACAGATATAAAGCGTGATCCCGATCCCATCTCAAGTCTAGTTGGCATCTACGGTTGGTTACGGTAGGAACTGGCATGTTAGGTAAAGCCAGAATGAAACACTACAGGGAAAAACACGAAATATGTAGGAAGGTAAGTTTAAGCCACAAACTGAGAATATTCACAGAGCAGGAAAACATCTATGTATAAAAGCAGCAACACAGAGAACATTAAACGAGAAACATTAAAAGAGAAGTAATCTTAGATAACATAGAAGAAATCTCTTACCCTTCATACGGCAGTTAGTTACCTGCCACGACGGTCACAAATACACACTTTTGTACTTGCTTTCCAAGAAAGCGACTTCGTAAGTTTTCCCTGGCGATTTC
The DNA here is from genome assembly GCA_030248195.1 of Trissonchulus latispiculum. NCBI lineage: Eukaryota > Metazoa > Nematoda > Enoplea > Enoplida > Ironidae > Trissonchulus > Trissonchulus latispiculum. Next base: position 20,905 of record JASAND010012963.1, read on the forward strand.
AGACAGCTATGGACTACCCGCTGGATTGGACTGGCTTGTACACCAGCATAGCGGGATAGGTATACAGGCAGGAACGGCTGTTCCACAAATATTGTCGGTAGGGGGAGCGGTCCTAAAAAAGAAATCAAACCTCCCACAGGGTGCTGAGACTGAAAATCTGACAAATTCCAGACTGATTGCTATCACATTTACCCTATACGAATCACTTACATACACTTCACAAAACTAATTTCTAGTTTCTACTGGAACTTCTCAAACTGTGGGGCCATACAGTTTTAGTTCTCTCAAAATAATTATGGAATTGGCGGTTACGACTATTTGTATAGTACATACAATAATATCAAGAGAGTATAAGCTTTCGCTTCCCGCGAAAAAAAACTGGAATAGTAACATTCTTTGTGAATCAATTGTTGACAATAGGGATAGAACTGTGGCCGGTTCCATTAGAACCGAAACTAAAACAAATTTTATAACCGATCCGGTGTTTTTGAACCGGCCTGATTTGAAAATATGATTTATTTGATAGAAAAATCAGAAACTTCTGATTACATTTTAAACTTAGTGGGCACATATGTCAACAAACAAGTTAGAACCTCAGAACCCCCATCAGAAAAAAGGATGTTCTCAAATTTTTTTCATGCTTTGCATCCAGGACCTTGATTTGTATGTGACTGCGTTGAGGATCCTTTCCTGCAGGCTCAACAGGAACTTCAGCATAGGGTTGTTACCGGATCCGGGCTCTAGGACGAGCCGGGCCGGTTTTGGCCCGGGCCCTGTGCCAGGCCTGTCTATGGCTGAAAGCCCGGCCCAATTTTAGAAGTCGGACTCGTCGGGCCTGTCGGGTTTCCGGGTCTGCCTGGCTCATCGTGCCTGCCGGGGTCAGTTTGCGAGCTTGGGACTTGCTGCGGCCCGGGCTTTGAGCCGGGGTTAGTAGCGGGCCCGATGATTTAAAGCCGGGCCAAGGAGCGGGCCCGGGACTTGTAGAGGACCCTTAGCTCCGGGCCGGTCAATTTACTATCGGAACAACCCTACTTCAGCCGATATGATATGTTTATGGACTACAACCCTCAGAACCTCCTGCTCCATAACACTCAGAATCTCCAGCACACTTAAAACTAGACAGTAGAGGATTAAATCATTAGAACTCCAAGAATCCCCATCAAAAATTTGAAACTAATGTAGTTACGGATCAAATCTCTTCGAAAAGTTAAGAACCTCCATCAAACTATGAACCTAAACATAGTTATAGATCAAGTCTTTACAAAAAATTAAGAACCCCGTGAAAATAACAGCTATAATAACAGCTAAAATAAAATAACATAAAAGGAAAACGTGGTAGACTAGAACGCATCAAAAAAGTGACTTTTATCTTGACATGGGCCGGTGATACAGAAACATCGGAACTTGAGCTGTTTACGTATTTCACGGAAAATGTTTCATTTCTTACAATCAAAACTACAACAGAATAACCTATTTCCTAAGCCAAAGCTCCTACCCGACTGGTAAGTTTATGTACAACTTTAATGAAAAAAAACGCGAACAACACGGAACAAAACGTATCGAATACAATTCGGTATATCAACAATATGTCAAAAGGCAGTTCGTCAGTTTGGCTACATGCACCAACCCTGACATAGAATTACCTACAAATAAAGTGAAGCGTAATGACTATTGTATAGCACTTCATTCACACTTAGTAAAATAACTGGGCGTTTATTACAGGACAGGTCCACCACCACTTTCCGGGTTTCCTCACTCGAACCCATTTTTAGCTTCCCCACTCTCATCTTGCCCAGGAGTCCAGAAACAACCATATTTTAAGAATAATATTGGTCAACATTTTCGAAAAGTGTTTGGTCTAAAATAGTTACCCAAATTTAATTTCAGAGTATTTTTGCTAAGATATAAAGCAGTATATGCAGTAAAGTAGTGTTAGTTGTAGAAAACAGGCTAATTTTACTATTTTTAATGATTTCAGATCATTTTAGGTTTCCCTCCCATTACTTTTGGCCCTCACCCTGAAACGACCCAGCACAAAAATCCAAGATTCGTCGCACATGTCACCTCACACCACAATCAAGAATGAATATCATACTTTACTTACAGCATCGTTTCTTACAAACTGTTTTTCTTTGACGTCGTACATTTTCGATTACGTTGCCGTTGCGTTCAAAACATGTAAAAAAATGAATCGAACGGATAACTGCAAAAGTCTTATAAACTGTAAAGTTTTCTGTACAGCTGATTTAGACTGTTCAGTTCCGCAATTTTGGAGACTAATACAATTGGAAAGATCCAAGTTTGGAACAGTGGATGCCCACAGACATCAAACGTTTTATTCAGATGGTCTTATTGAATTCCTTTGAATTCTTGTCAAGGTCAAGAATAAAAGTTCTAATTTTCAGTTTTTCAGCAAAATAGTTAAACCGCTATGATATCAAAGCTTTGGTTTGAGTACACAAGATCTATTCAACCTTCATACACTCTTGTTTGCTTATATGATATCACTGCAATATCTGAATAAGCTTGAAAGGGCTACAAAACATTCGTAATTTAGTACAGTAAACAAGCATCTGACATTGAAACACAAGGACTGTTAAGAAAGCAATAATGCAAATCATAGTTACTCAACAGACAACACAAGAATAGAACGGTCACCGACGAAACATCAAACAAAAAGTGGGTGACTTCCAAGCACAAATATAGTAAATCAATATATCTTGATTAGCTTATCGAAAGTTATGTAGCAAACGTCGCAAACACTAAGAAATGAACAAAGCTAAAACAGGAAAAACGAAAAATATATACAAGCAATCATAGACAACAAACAGCGTAAATTCCCTGTTGCGAGTAATCACATGAGAATAGAAGCGTCATATAGTTCAAACGATGATTTGGTTCATTTGGTTTATTTTTGCCCATCTACACAACTTCAACCATATTGTGAAGCCTCTATCACATAAAACTAAAAAACTCGAATTATTGAAGAATACAAGGTCCCATAATCTATAGGAACCTTTGCATTGACGCCGGATAGGGGACAAAAATTTGTGTGAAATTGGAACTGTGCCCGATACCACACCACCATCCTTCCATATTTGATTAATTTCCCAGGCGGTTTGGATCGCCAGCCCATTGTTTTTTAACGTGTAATTATTCATCCGTCCTGAGTAACAGCAAACCGACTTCAAAAATACAGAATTCACTTACTAACGAGATGGAGGGCTATCTGCATCTTCACCGGTGCTAGAACCTGATTCGTTCAAACTTTAGATTCAACAGACAGAGAATTTCGCTTAACGAATGCAAATCTAAACGACAGATTATCCAACTGCCAGTTCAAAAATACTACAAGAATAAACAAAGCAAAAATTAAGATAACTGATGATAATACAACATAAACTTGAATAAACATTAAACACAATACTTAGCATACACACATAGCATAACCTGATGTGTTTGTTTAAAATATCAGCGTCAATAGGCTGGTACAAGTTTAAAATAAAAACTATTCCCACAAAATAAATGACAAAAGTCAACTCAAAGCATACCAAAACAGTACTAATGCCAGTTTTCATTAACTCATAAAACCGACGCTCCACACAATAACAGTTTTAACCCGTTTAAACATTTATTAAGAAATGCCCAAATTTTCATGAGCCTCAGTATTCTAATTAACACTCAAACAATTAAAGTCATCAAAATCTAACACGGAGTTCAACTGTAAAGAAGTACGTACCACTGTTCAATCAAACGGCAGACAATAAAAACAAAATAATGTGTCAAAATATTCACAAAGTAATGTAAAGTAATAACACGCTATCATCGGTCGAAATTATTGCATAACCACCACATTGATAAAACAAACTATAATACAAATAGTCAGTGTCGTGAAATAACACAAAATCATTGCACATTACAAATGGTAAACTGGCGAAGCAGGTGCAGTGATATCGCATAAAGGATAGCTGGTTCAAGTGGGAGGTTCCTGCTAAAAATAAAATAGCACAAATTTGTACTCTATACAGTACATACAATTATTATTTGACATGCGGCATTTGCAGTTGCAGCTGTAGCTGGTTTTATCCTACAGAGGAGGGGTCAGCCTTACCAGACTTTGATCGCCTTCCTCTTGGCTTTTTAGGCCAAAATTTATGAGTGCCTTCATGGGAGCTCTCATCGATGGGGGGCATATTTTAGAAAATTTTTTAGAATTAATTTTTAAGTTTTTTATGTAAAAACTGCCAAAAAATTGCAAAATGACTAGTTTTCGGTTATTCAGGTTAAAATAGCGAAAATTCCGTTAAAAATTCGGCGAATGCAGGGCACGTTTTTGAAAATTTAGGTATATGGTCAAATTTTGCATTTTGAGGTTATGTGGGGAGGTCGGAATTAATGGAGGTTTTTCACGGGGGCACCTATAATGGGGAGTAGGTCGCCGAATGCGCCAGAGCCACCTTCACCCGCCAGATCTAAAGGTGCCCTGCCCAGAAAAATAGGATTTTGAAGGAAAATGCAGGATTTTCAAAACATGTTTTTTAACTATTTTAAGCTTAAATTTGTGTTAAAACAGCATTTCAATAAGCTTCGAGTTTCGGGAAATCCACCCTAAAAATCCGGTGCCCCACAGATCTCGGGGAGCGCCTCCCCCCAGTTTCTCTATTTTTCATACATGCCCGGCGGGGGTCCACGAACGGGGGTGGGACAAATAGAACAATAGCCAAAAATGATATACATTGTCAGCACTCAGCAGCATGAATATTAGCTGCTGACCCTGTCAAAAGCCGTGTTGACACGAAAAGAAAATGCACTACTGACAATTTTTCGTTACTACAAGGCTTTCACTGTGTCAATGATGCTGAAATCAGAGTTTCACACACATACCTGGAGAACCATGGGACATATCTGAACAATCCAGCATCTGACTTGGGGCATCTCACCAAGATTGATGAGAAATTGCCGACTTGTATTGAGAATTCTGGACACATCGACTGGAACAGGTCGCTGGAGATAGCGATGTAAACCCTAGAGCGACCAATTATAATCGTGGTAAAAACGAACTGACTGAAAACAGTTCGAGAGCTTGAGGCCGGCAAATGCATTAGTCAGACCCAAAAAGACTTAACGCTAAATTGATTTTAGATAGCTACCATATATTATTTTCTGAACTGTAATGGTTAGTTCTTTCTTCTTAAAAAACAAAGTTTTAAATTTTCCACGCAAATTCAAAGACTGCCGGGGCGCGTTGCAAAAGATTCTCCTGTGTAAGTATATACCCTCTCAGGGCTGCATGGGAGGAAGTGGGAGACTTCCTAAACCCGTCGCAAAAAAATTCCTCCAAGTTTAGCTGGCGCTGTTCCTAACTTAAAGAAAAGTTACAAGTGGCTAGCACTCATAACTTACCTAGGAGAGCTCTCCTAAGCTTAGAAGGATCATGATTTGTAACGCGGCCCTTTCATGTACAAAAAAGGTAATTGCTAGAACGACCGTTTCAGAAACATTTCCCAAGTACGAACAGTCTAACTGTATTTTGGCGATATTAGGCCACTTTATGTATAAATTCCAAGTTTGCAGACCAACCACTAGTGGAAGGGCAATTTCTCCCCACTTTTCGTACAGAGAAAGCTCAAAAGGGTAAAACGTTTCCAAACGTTTTTGCGTAAAATACTGTATATTTAAGCCGTTGAGCTTAAAAAGACGCAGTCAAAAGAAAAATTAGCATCAAAATACGCAGCCGAAATATTCGGTAGTAGGAATTTCAAGACTGCTCTAAATTAATTTCTTAGACAATTTAGCGCATTTTGGGCCCTAGCTTCTTCTGGGGGGCTGCCGCATCCAGACCCCCGCATACAAAACCTTTCCTTTCCAAACCTTTCTTCTTTTCTTCTGCTCTTTTTCTGGATTGCTGAGCTTCTAGACCTTTGCACTCATAAAGTGCACATATTCAAATACATATTTTAGATTCACACATGCAAGGAAATATATTACGGAACTATTCTCGCGTCTCGCTGTCTCAGTCAAATGGGCAAACTATCTGTATGGCCGAAAACATCGTTCAGCTAATGCACAAATTTGTGTAAGTAAGAATAACGTATTCAGTATACGTGTAGTTAGGTACCTGCGAACAATCTTGCTGGGCTCTCAGATAGAAGTAGCACAGCTTCTGAATCAGCGCGAAGTCATTCATTTCCGCACGACAAATTGGTATGTTGCTGAGATTTTGCAGGAGAGCCAGAACATCCATCCAGAGATACCACCGACCATCCTGCAATGGAACGGTTCTTGGGTCAGAGGGCAACAGATCTGTAATCATGGGAAGGGCTTGCTGTCTGACAAATTCTAGACCAACTTGTTGCTGGAACATCTCACTACGACCCGTCCCTCCGGCGCTGAGATGACGCAAGATGACGCAGGCTGAATCCATCAGCTCAACATTACCCTGCTGTTGGGCCGCATAGATGGTCCGAAGAAGCACCGGAATGCCTGGATAATGAAATACCGTCATCTAAAACAAAATGTAGCTTGTGGAAATAGGCGGAGCCCATTCATTTGGCAGCTTTCGCAAAAACATACACAGGCATTATCCAGGGCAGTAAGTTCAAGTTTATGTTCACGCAGCAACCGCTCTCGCTCTATGGATATCTTGCCGAAAAAACTACTAAGTCACTTGTTAGTTTCTTCACTAAATTGTGCATCATTTCAAGCAAAGATTAACTGTTCGTAGTAAATCAAAGTAACTAAGAATTCTTGTTGTAACTGTTTCCAACCACCTGACGATGATCGTCAATCGGCTCTGGCATCTACTGGAGACGCCCGCACCCATCAAGGTAGGCAATGACTTCCCCTGAACAGACAGGAATGGATTAGGGCCTAGGGTTGGCGGTGCCTCTGGGGCAGGTGAGGACTAAGAAGAGTTCGAAGAAGACTATTAAGTTAAGAGTTCTTCACCAGAGATTGCGAAAAATAATGTTAAATTTTAGTAATTCGTCGTAATGACGTTTACTACTTCCCATTATCCCAACTACATTCGGCCAATCCCTGTCTACAAGTGACATATGCATAAATCTCGACAGTTTACTACAAGATATCCTCCAAAACAAACCTTATTTTCTTCATTGGAAGCAGTCAGATTAGATAAGATATCAGCAGAAAAGACCAAAATCTGTTTGACAGAATCAAACTTAAAAGGAATTTTGCCCGGAGAATCCAGAAACATGACCAAAGTTTCAATCAGTTTGCTCAAACCACGCTCCTGATTAGCCTGATCAGAAATATTTCTAATAACCGAGAGACTTTTCAAAATTAGGGTGTCGCGAGGGCAGTGCAATTGCCGATGCAAAGCCTGCATAATATCTGAAACAAAATCATGAAAAACATCGAAACCAAAACCAGCAGCGCTAACACCAATGTAGCATATTAAGCGACAGTATGTATATTATAACCAGTAGTACAAGTCGGCGTACATACATCCCAATCTCAACGCTACAGACCCACACTATATGGACATCCGAACAGATGAATTAGCAGTATTAATAAGTAACACATTACATCAATCAAAGAAAACAGTTACAATTTCTCCAGCTTAATCAAAACGTGGTCAATTAAAAGTAAATGAAAACGTCACCTGCACTTTCTTCTATAAATCATTTACAATCTTACTTTTGGCAATAAAATCCTGCTTAATTTCATTGCTATTGGCTGACGAAATAACGCGAACAAAGTCCAAAGCATGCAGTACCAGACGATACTGTACTTTCTCTTCTACTGATGTTGAGAAAATGGGATGGGATAAGTTTATGATGCTGGCAATGTCCGACGTGACTCCAAACTTGAATACTTCCATCTGAAAACAAAATACAGTGGGAACATGAGGTATACAAAATAATGTGGTTAATAAAAAGCGTACAAGGTTGAGTAAACAACTAGCCTTATTCTTGCAGGGCGCATAAAAGAGGAGTGCCCCCTCGATAACGCAAAATGACAAATTAATTGCTAAAAATGAAAAATGAACACTAAATTACTAAAGGAACATTACGCGGATACTGAATTTTAACAGTAAAATAGATTATTAGACTCATCTACTACTAAAAGTTTTGCCAACGGAACCCAAAGGGCAATCCGAATGTTTACTTAAGGAAAATGTTGAAATATGAAAATCCTTCGTTCGTTACAATAAGAACACATTCTCGAGCTTAGACGATAATGGAACAAACCTTGCTTTCATTATGTCCTCTCATAAGCTGTGTCAGATTTTCAATAACCAGTGCCAACATTTTGGCGTTGTCAGTATGGCGCAAGAGGGCCACAAGTTTCTGCAGTCCGCCTGCCAAACGAACGGATTCTTTGACGCCAGAAATATCCTTTAAAATGTTGTTCAGTATGGGAACTACAATGTTCAATACGCGCTGACTGGAATGTCTACAAAAAAAATTAATACGTACTTACTATCAGCAAATCTATATACATACGTATAGTCAGAGAAGAATTTTTCGGATTTGTTGGGAGGATCCCAAACCCAATGGGGATCAAGCAGTTGTTTGGAGATGTTTTTGGTAGAAAGAGCCAAAACCGATTATACAGATGCATTACATAGTTGTACAATTATAAAAACGTAAGTTGTATATCATAAAACAATTATAAATTATATGAAAACAAATGGGGAAATATAAAATTCTCAAACCGCTTGGATTTTAGCCTAAACAGACATTTTAGGGAAAAACTTCGGCAAAGCCGGAGAGTTTATGAACCTAGGCTTGTTACAAAAATTAGTTTCAATCAACAGGCGCTTACGTCAGAAAATTGACCAAGTCATAAACACCATTTGTTTGACTAATTCGCAGGCAGCCTTCTCGATGAGAAGAAAGCCTGTACAGGGTTGTCAGGAGAGAACAAAGCAGTCGTGCAGCGGGATCGCTGAGGGAATCCCGATGTTTGGCAGCTCGAAGAATGTAACCAACCAACTGATCACTGCTCAGCATTGCTCTCAAATAACCTCTCGACTCACGATGAACCAAATCATCCAACAGCGTTGCACTTTTCATAATAATTGCCTAGAAAAGAAATGCACCCCCTTGCACTTTATAAGAAATATATATACTGGATAAGTAATAATACGAAAAGTCTTTCTAGAATCAATATATCAAAAAATTCCATGGAAGGCCTGTACCAGCCAGTGCATTTTGCATTTAAAACGTATATACGTTGCGTAGCAGATAAACGTTCTTATTAACATATAAGGATTAAGGGGGTGGTCCATTTTTAAGTCATTTTTTCTACTTTCTCCGATCTCGCTGATTTTCACATATTTTATTGTCCAAATGGTCAGCGTTTTTTCAAAATCGGATTTCACCAAATTTTCGTCATTATTTTCTGAACGTCATTTTTATTTATTCAACGTCAAAAATAAGTGGAAAATTTTGTAGAAACGCCTTTTTTGTGTTTTGCCAGTTTACCTCTTATTACCTTCAAATCGCGACGACTGGGTTGGCATCCAGATCTATCCCTAGTAGTTTTTAGCATTTATGCAATAAAAGTTCTTGAACACATAAACTGGTACGTACGGATATAAGCTCCTATACCATTATAACCGAGAAAATCCGAAGAGAAAGTTCTCAAAGAAATATTCAGCGAAAATGGTATATATGAGAAACATTCATCAAAAATGCAATTGAAGGATGTAGCATGAAGTCTCGTAATCTATGGCTTTGTATTTTATACTGATTGAGTATTAGTCTTTATTATTGACATCGTTGAAGCTGAACATAAATCACAAAGACAATATAAAGCGGGGGTTTGGGGGCGTCAGCCCCCAAAATTTGAGAAATTTTTTGAAAAATCACAGTTAAAACGTAATAGAAACTTTGCCATTCTTTTTTAAATTTGAGTGTTACGTCCACATTTTGGCTTCATCATTCTTTCGTCATTTTTATTTTGGCATCGTCAAAACTATTGTTCATTTCTGCAAACGACGCTATTTTAGACCAAAAAACCTAGCAAATGGTATATTTTAACGAGTTTTAAAACGAAACTCGTAACTCTTACGGTTGTCGAGTAATTTCACCTCGAAGTTGAGATTTCATATTATGTTAAACAGGAAATGTAAAAACTTGTAATTTTTCGCCTGCGCCAAAAAACGACAAAATTTTTTAATATTACTTTTTAAGGTATTAAAATTTGAATTGATGCTCAAGTCGTGTTAAGTTTTAATTCTTCAAAAATTAATTAAAAAACAATAAAGGCCTAAATTAAAATTCTAATTAAAGGGTAACGCAGTTTAACATTTTAGCGTTACTTTAATGTATAATTTGTCCTGATTCATCAACGTTTGTCTTGAGATTTTTTTGGAGCACGCGATAAAATGACAACTTTTTATATTTCCTATGTTTAACTTTAACACATGAAATCTCAAATTTGAGGTGAAATTACTCGATAACCGTAAGAGTTACGACTATAATTTTAAAAACTCGTTAAAATATTCCATTTGGACAATAAAATATATGAAAATCAGCGAGATTGGAGAAAGTAAAAAACGACCCCAAATATATATATACTATATACTATATACATAGTAAGTATGTACTACAATGAAATTATATATATATATATATACCGGATCCTCATCCTCCAAGAATCGCAAAATTTCAGGTAGAGCGCTGTTTAGGTTAGAAAAGTCGGTCTCATCCAATTCTTCCTGATCAGAGCGAGTGCTGCCTGCTATTCCATTAACAGACGATAAACGATCACGTGATACTGCTGGTTCAGGGCCTCTGACACCAGAATTAAGATGACAAACACCACTGGTTCCAGGACCGACTGAACCTGGTCCAGAAATTGGCCCATAACGATCGGACAGATTGTCATGGATGCTCGGTGGACCGCCACCGACAGTAATGCCGGAATCACTCACTGAAACTGGACTGAGTGGAGTGATCTCATAGGGCGGCGGAGCTACGGACCCAATCGGATGCTGTGAATGATGTGGTTGTTGCTGCGGTTGTTGCTGATAACCACTGCCCTGAGCATATCTTTGGTATTCATTAACGGGCATGCTGGCAGCTGGAGGATACAGCTGTTGATAATCACTGGACGGATATGTAGATGCTGTTAGGGTCACATCCATGTCCTCAGCACCGCACTCGTCACCGCCCAAGTTTTCCACAGCATTACGGCCACCTTGGCCAACGTTGGACGCTCCAGCACTGTCGAAGCTTTCTCTGAATATATTTTCATCAAGAAACGACGGAAGTATACCCAAATCTGAGATAAGGGCATCGCTGATGGAATCAGGTAAGATATTTTCCACTGATAAATCGGAATCAAAACATCCAAAACTATCTAAAAGCATAGAAACCAATAAGAAAATGTAATGTAACCGCTGCCTCAAAACGCGGCTATTTTGCGCAAAATACCGCATAATACAGTCGAGATAAAAAATAAGAACTCAACAACAAAAAGGGTACCTGGGCCGTTGGACTTCATGAATAATACATACAAATGCATTTTTGTGACAAAAATCAGGATACAAACAGAGCTTCTAGACATCGCAAAACTCAGGGGCCGGTTCCATAAAACTTTGACTCGCATGCTGGTACTAGCATGCGAGAACTCGCAATGCTAGCGCTAGTCGTCGAGTCAAGTGTACCATAAAACTTTTCGCTTGACTCGACGAAATTAGCTAAGCGAGTGCGGCGACTCGACAAACTAGCAGTGCTAGTGCGAGGACTAACACTGTGAGTGCGAGTTCGCCAAAAACATAACCATAATCATATAAGAAATCAGAAAATTCAAATCTCAATGAAACTTTGTAAAAATTGCAGACATTCGAAAAAATATTCAAAAACGTGCGTCTCTTGATTTTTAGTCTATTTTAAGAAAAAATGAAAAAGTTATCAAACTTCAATTATCACTTCTCTAGTCAAAATAGACTAGAGAACTAGACGGATGCTAGTAGCGTACTAGTAAGGCAAGACGAAAGTTTTATGGAACCCGATTAGTCTACTAGTGTTCAAACTTGTGAGAAGCTAGACTCGCAAGTCGAGTGCTAGTAGCTACTCGACTGCGGGGGTTTTATGGTACACTTGAGACACTAGACTCGACTACTAGTATGAGTCTAGTTGTCGAGTCTAGTACTCGCAAACTTTTATGGAACCGGCCACAGGTTTCGTTGTTCCCTCTGACTTCTGAGACTTTATACTTTAGACAATATACTCTGTTACACTTTATACGTGCACACATTGCGCATGTGCATTTCATATTTGTTTCGTTATCGATAAATAAAATGCGTTCGGCAAATGTTTAAGTGCTAGAGAAAAAATCTTGGGGAGCAGAAGAATTCGCGTCCGGTTTGAGATCTCCTTCTTTCTGTGGTCGATGTTGCTGGACGATTATCCTTCCACGTGCTCCCTGGGGCGTTGACCAGCGTGCCAAATGGATTCTATTTCCCTGGGGCACCAGTTACACAAGTGGAACTGGTGTCGATCTTTGTCGCTAAGTTAACGATGTAGCCACATAGTCATGCTTAATTTGCCCCCGAGCGAAGGGCAGCCATCTGTAGAATCAGCCGGTCAGTTCTTAGATCAGATGGCTTGGCCTTAGATCAGCCTCAACTCGCTAAGACTGGTGCTGGGTTATCTGTGACTACATCTGGGTTCCGAAGATCAGCTCATTGCTCATATGGATCTGCCCGTGCTCCAGGAATATGAAGAAGGAAAAATTTTATCAGCAAGTTTAATCTCCTAAAAGTTAAAAATTTCATAGCAAACACTTTCAATATATACAGCTTTAAAAACATTATTGCTAAAGAAGCTCACATTTTTCTTCGGGAAGGTAGCAGTTTTCGTCACATTTGGCGAATTTCGCGAAGACAGTTCACGAATAAATTGAATGTATATATACATATCGCGAAATTCATGGGAAGGTAGCCGATTTAACATAGGCAAAGCTGGCATTTTTTAGGGTTTTGAAAGTGGGAGCGAGTCCAAGGTATATATATATATATATATACAAATTTTGTACCTAAACGTTTAGCGAAAAATTAGCAGTTTTAAGGTTACAACGCAAAAAATCGCTGTATTTAAGGTTAAAATGAACTTATAAGTCCATAAATTGGCTAAAAATTGAGAAAAGTTTTGAAAAATCAAAAACTCAATTTTTCGACACTTTTGGACGACCCCCAGAAAAGTGAAGGGGCCGAAAGTAGGTAAAAGGTAACGGTAAAGTGACCCCTGGAGAGAACTCCAACCTACAGAAGCTTATAGGGTGCCGGTGCTTATCTCCGGATTCACAGCCCGAAGCCAGGAGCGACAACTCTAATGTTGACTACATCTGTGGAAGGGGGGGCCAGCCCTTCATCAGGCATTACGCCAGAACACAGACTCCTGTTACCTTTTCCCACCGCAATGGTAAGGTGGGGGGTTCCGAAAATTGGGGGGGGGCGCCCCACCCAATAAAAATGCAAGGCCTAAAGTCAAGGTTTTCTGTAAAATCTTCGCGAAGTTCGTCAGCTTTGACAAAAATAAATACCTTTCGTGAAGGCAGCGGAAAATGCAAACTTCACGAAAACTACCTAAAGTTTTTAAAGAGCTGCAATGGAGTTTACACAGGGGCTTATCCAGGATTTTGAAAAGGGGGGATTTGACTTGACCAAATTTTTTGTTGTCATGAAACGAACTTAGTTGGGATACCCGCAGGGTTTTTAGCTTCACGATTTGCGCCAGGAAATGTTTTAGTTTCCGAAATTGCTACTCAAAAAAATTAACACATGAATCTGTGTTAAAGATCCAAGTCGGAGGGTCTGGGGGTGGAGGGAGCCCCCAGCAGTCTGAAGAATATATTTTCAAATTTAGACTCACCTAGAAATTCATCCAGAGCACTGCTGCTATTAAATTATGAGGTTATAGGAACAGCCAATTTTGGAATATATAAATTATTGACTAGTATTTTCAATTTGCTCCACAAATTCAACAATCAACTTGTCGCTGCAATCAGCAATATGAATAAAAACGCAGGCAAAAGGGGGTCTGGAGGTTATTTTACTTGTTAAATTCTAAATAAGAATAATAATAATTATTATTATTATATACGTATATCCTTTTCACTAATGCATAGGAGCAGCAGCAGCTACAGCATAGTCGAATTATAAAATGGAATGAATGGAGAGACCTAAGCAACTCTTACTTTCTGAGACATAATCAGAGGAGGCTCCAGGTCCTTCAGCTCCATAAACCAGATCATTACGCAGGCCACTGCCAGAAGATACCGAAGAATAAACTGATGGCTCCTGCAACGAGATACATAAAACGTAGAAATTCACTGCATACAAAGCGATAGAAAGCAACGGTTATAAAAACAACAAGAATACAAACGCTCCGATGGAGCATGAAAAATGCAATATGCGTGACATTGGGTTTTAGGTGGACATAGGACTAGGTTTTAAAACGTTAATCTTGGAGGGGCAGGTTGTAAATGATAAGAGGACTAGGTTTAAAGCGCACTAATATGGGCCAGCTTCGCTGACCAACCCATATTCGCGGAAACTGCCCAGCCTGATGCTGACGGAAGTTCTTCAGTAACATTTTACCAATTTGTAAGCATATCTCAGCGTCTGCAGCAACTGCGTACTATATTATGCAAGTTGTGCTCGTATACACATAATATAAGAATAGAGTACAAGCCCGCCGATTTGACTGGGTTTTCTTTAGTGGGGTGGGGGGGATGGGCGCCCCCCAGTTTTTGGGTTCCCTCCCCACTCACTATAAGGTGGCCAGAAAACGGAAAATTTTGATGATTTTTGGTCAAAATAATTGTCAAAACTTTTCCGGCTTCGCCAGAGTTTTGTGGTCAAAACTCATCGATTTTGGTACTCAAACTCAATTTTTGAGCACTTTTTAGAATAGTTATATCAGTATATGTAGAAAACAGGCTATTTTACTGAAGTTTTGGCATTTTCAAACTATTTTATTCCCCCCATTTTTCGACCTCCCCTCCACTAGTGGGGGCTTCCCCCCACTCTCCCCCCCCCACCTTTTTCGCCTAAAATAAACCCAGGTTTACCAATGCTTGAGCATAATTCTGCGTCTACAACTACGTATGTAAGTTGTGCTCGTCATACTTATATAAATGAGAATTATATAATATATACTTAATTAAAATAAAAAAACATTAATTTAATTAACATACAGTAAAAACCGATGTCACAAATTCTGCACTGGCAATGCAGTATAAAAAATCTTTAAGTAAGCCGCAGTATTTCAAAATTAGCATGCTAGCCTTGGGCTTATTCTAGCGAGTTGCCCCCCACCAATAAACACCCTTCCCCCCAAAAAAGTGCTTGCCCCTTTGGGTACCAACTTTTGCCCTGAAAAATTCGCTCAGAAGGCCAAATTTTCAAAAATTTTCCGGCCTCGCTGGAGATTTTGTCGACTTTCGCCTATTTGAGCGCTAATTTCGTACCAAAAATGAAATTGTTTACTGTAAAAATAGCGCTGTTTTTAGCATGGTTTTAGAAAAATTTTGGAAAATTTTCGCCCCTCCCCAAAAATGACTCGCCCCTGAGGGCCGCCCAAGAAACTGACTTACTGACTTAGAAAAAGAAAAAGCCGCCCAAGAAAAATTCCCTAGAATAAGAACAGTGCTAGCCTAGAAATCTAACGAATGAAGAGTTTGCCAAGAAACGTCACATATGCGGAGCGGAGCATGATTGTCCGCGAATATGGTTTGTTCAGCGAAGCTGGTTCATATTAGTGCGCTTTAAACCTAGTCCTCTTGTCTTTTACAACATGCCCCTCATATATTAACGTTTTAAAACCTAGTCCTATGTCCGCTTAAAACCAAATGTCACCCATACTGCATTTATCATGCTCCATCGGAGCATTTCTATTCTTGTCCTATTTCATTTTTAAGGTTCTCAGTAAACTTTAAGCAAAAATGTTAAAGCAATGTGATAGAAACTTTAAACATTCCCTCAGTAATCAACCGAATCCACAGAACAAAGAAGCTTGAACTTGAAAAGTGACATTTTCTAATTTTTCCTCTTGCAACTTATTGTAGCTAATTATAAACCAAACTGCACTTCAGCAGCACTCTACTGCAGCACAGCCAGACTAAAATTATACCGCCAATGAAGGAAACTTATATAGTCAAGCGGGAACAAACCCAATTTTTCTTTCTTGGACCAGAACTTTCGACTGGTATGGGCTAGCATGACTTGGATACTACATTTAATTAGGGTTTGCCCTGAGCTTTCGAATGAGGTGCAGTTTGTCTCTCTAGGCCCTGTCGTTATGGAGGAATTAAAGTTTTCCATGTCCGGGAAAATCCATCGGAGAGAAAAATACCCACCCGGATTTTTTGCTGGAAGCGTGCCAGAACAATTTTGACGGTGCCATTCGAAAGAGCGGGCTGTTTTTAGTAGGTCTACATCGAAAAATACGTACCAACCAGGGGCGCACCCAGGGGGGGGGGGCGGCCGCCCCCCCCCCCTGTCAGGTTTCGAAGGTCAAGGTTTTTTTAAAAAGAGCTCTAGCTTTTAGCTGGGGACTGCCGCCCCCAGACCCCCGCTTCTTCCCAATTTTTCTTATCATAGCCACGTTGCTTTGCTTTGTTTAGAGTTTTATTAGTTTGAGTTATATAGTACGTATATACCTTATGTATCCGGTGAAACCAGGGCGCTAGCCAGAAGACAATTTTAATCCTTTGAAACAAGAAAAAGTGGTCAGAAAAAATTGTTTTCAGGACTAAAATGCAAAAAATTCTCAACTTCTGGGGGGCTGCGCCCCCCAGACCCCCTGCTTTCGCATTTATGAGAATGATTAATTCTATTTAACTGCTTCAACCAATGTAACCAATTACTACATGTTTGTTCTCAAAGCACAAAAACATGTGTAAAAATAACTATAAAAAATTTCAACATTGTTGCCGCCCCCCCCTGTCAGAAAACGCTGGGTACGCCACTGGTACCAACATTTTTAAAAAATTTCAGAAAAAATTGAATTTTGAAAATTTTGTATGTTTAACGTAAATATAGGAAATTTTTAAAAATTGTTTATTTTCGGCAGCAGTTTTCGGCATCCTATAGTGTTCGAAAACGCGTTTTTCTTGTATTTAGAGCCAAACCAGACCCATTTTACTGAAAAAACCAATTTTGGTCAAAATTGAAATTTTGGCTTGAAATGGTGCCATGTCCGATTTTGATCCCCTGGAGCACACATAACAGAACGAACCCAGGTAAAACTTATACCAGTTAATCTATAGGCTCTATTAAACAAACGTATGTATTAGTTTGACCTTTCCTTCTAACGGTTAGAAAAATATTCACATTTGAAAAGTGGGTTTTTTCCCGCCAACTCTAGGTCACCCATAGGTTGCACCGGAGGGGTTAGAGCAGTGTGGCATATACCATCATGAAGCCCAACAGATGCCCTACACATACATACAATCTGATTTGGTCTAGGTCTTTCCAGTAGTTCAGGGTGGCAAAGCAAGGTTTGCCAAATTTCGGCACTTGGACGGACCAAAATTTTCGAAAATTTCAAAGTCCCAAAAAATCTGCAGGGAAGCAGCGGCAGCGACAATAATACAGCCTTCAAGGTTATTTTCGACACTCTTCAAGATAAGGTAAGTAAGTAAGTAAGGTAGGTAAGTAATACGATAATACAGGTAAGCCCACACTGGAGGTGGGTTTTTCCGCATTGGCGAGTGGGTTTTTTCCCGCTTGACTATACTGCATGATTTCTAGTGCTCTTCTACAGTTATGCAAAATTTCAGACGATTGCAACTTATTGCAACTTAACGAACCTGTTGTCACTGAGGGTTAGCTTTAGTCTAACCTTTAGTTTCTCTCTTTTTTATCTGTAGTTAGTTACAGGCCGTGCTGTATTTCAGCAGCACTCTACTGCAGCCCAACCAGACGCAAACGTCACTGCCAAAAAGGGAGACTTCCACGGCACGACTTCTAATGCTATTCTGCACTAGCCTGCAGACGATTGCGCGAATGCTGGATATCTGTGCAACCTATATATCTACAGCTAGTTGTAAGCCGTGCAGTATTTCAGCAGCACTCTACTGCAGCGCAACCATAATTATAGCTGCACCGTAAATAAGTATACAAAACGTATGTATAATATTTTGTCATATGCTACAGGGTTTTTTGAAAATCGGACCTGCGTAAATTTTGCGTATTTTTGTTTTCGAGTGCGTATTTTTAATTTGGACTGCGTAAAATTACAAAAAATCGCTTCTCAACGTTACAAAAGCTATAAACGCATTTAGCGTCGAATTAATGCTGTTTTTAAGAGTTTTAAACAACGTTAAGAATCCTAGCTCGAGTTAAAATTGCGTGCTCTCTTTGTGGTGTAAGAGTATGAATGAATAGGTGACGAAAAATTGAAAAAGTTGAAGAAAATTTTAAATTTCGGAGTAATTGCTCTTAAAACTTTGACTTCTTTGCCTTGAACAGCTTAACATTTAACTATTTAACATTTAACCTTGATTGAACACATATATAAGATTTTAATTCATACAAGAACCAAAAATGCTCCTTCGTCGCATGTAAAATACATATGAGTACGCTCAGGCAGGTTGTACAAACACGGAAACTAGCCTGTAAAATGCATATGAGTGGCGTTGAGGTTGTAAATTAAGGAAAACAAGTTGCAACGGCTTAACATATGAGCCTGTCCTACAACGAGGCTCATATTGGCGTACGTATGTCATAATATAATTTGTCGATATTTGACCTTCATATAAATAGCACGTAAAGCTTTTTATTACAAAATTGTCCTTCACACATCTTGTCGCTGAGACACTGTGCATACGCATTATACGGCATGCCACTCTGCGCTCTGACTCAGAGCCATGTGGGAAAAGCATTACGTATGTGAGAGTAGTGTGTCATAGTGTTCCGAGAATACAGTAGGTGTACTATAGTGCATCCGGAAATAGTAGGTGCCATGGTGTTTCGGGAAACATCAGCTTGCATGTACAGTTCAACTTGAGGTGTCGCAGTTCACTTCGTTCTGTCCATTTCTTTCAAGCCACAATGTTAACATGTTATGTCTATTCATTCGTTTTTTCCTTAGTATGATGACCTGATGATCTTTAAGATGGCTGCACTGTGACGCCAATATGAGCCTCGTTGTAGGACAGGCTCATATGTTAAGCCGTTGCAACTTGTTTTCCTTAATTTACAACCTCAACGCCACTCATATGCATTTTACAGGCTAGTTTCCGTGTTTGTACAACCTGCCTGAGCGTACTCATATGTATTTTACATGCGACGAAGGAGCATTTTTGGTTCTTGTTTTCCATTCTTTTACATATGTATGCGCAAAAAAGAACCAACATAATATAGTTCCGAACACCATGCGCAAGCAGATACTATTTTGACCACTTTTGGAAAATTTCATATTTGACGCAAAATCGCTTACGTCCCCACCCCACCCCACCACAGCACTCTACAGCCACTTTGAGCATGCAATTCTATGACAAAAGTTGCTCAGCTCACTTAGGGCTTTCATTTGGTACCAAATTTGACCACTTTTGAGAAATTTCATTTTTGACCGAAAATCGCCTAAAGACCCCACCCCACCCCACCACAGCACGCTACAGCCATTTTGAGCATGCAATTCTATGACAAAAGTTGCTCACCTCACTTAGGGCTTTCATTTGGTACCAAATTTGACCACTTTTGAAAAATTTCATTTTTGACCGAAAATCGCCTATATAACTCCCCACCCACCCTACCATAGCACTCTATAGCCACTTTGAGCATGCAGTTCTATGACAAAAGTTGCTCACCTCACTTAGGGCTTTCATTTGGTACCAAATTTGACCACTTTTGAAAAATTTCATTTTTGACCGAAAATCGCCTAAGTCCCCACCCCACCCCACCACAGCACGCTACAGCCATTTTGAGCATGCAATTCTATGACAAAAGTTGCTCACCTCACTTAGGGCTTTCATTTGGTACCAAATTTGACCACTTTTGAAAAATTTCATTTTTGACCGAAAATCGCCTAAGTCCCCACCCCACCCCACCACAGCACGCTACAGCCATTTTGAGCATGCAATTCTATGACAAAAGTTGCTCAGCTCACTTAGGGCTTTCATTTGGTACCAAATTTGACCACTTTTGAAAAATTTCATTTTTGACCGAAAATCGCCTAAGTCCCCACCCCACCCCACCACAGCACGCTACAGCCATTTTGAGCATGCAATTCTATGACAAAAGTTGCTCACCTCACTTAGGGCTTTCATTTGGTACCAAATTTGACCACTTTTGAAAAATTTCATTTTGGACCACCTGACCCCTTACCGACCTGACCCCTCAGACGGTCAAGTGGAGCCAGCCCAGCAAAATGGGTGCGGTGTACAGCAAAACAGACACCGGAAATGAGCTGGGCGCACCAGAAAACCCCTATAGAGAAAGTTTTGAGAGGCCAAGTAGAGCCTAGTATGGACCTCCAGGAAACGGTTGCCGACATGATCCTCCAGACGACAAAGTGGAACCAGCCCAGCAAGATGGATGAGTCGGTCGGCAAAACGGACACCGGATATGAGCTGGGCGCACCAGAAAACCCATATAGAGAAAGTTTTGAGAGGCCAAGTAGAGCCTAGTATGGACCTCCAGGAAACGGTTGCCGACATGACCCTCCAGACGGCAAAGTGGAACCAGCCCAGCAACTTGGGTCAGTCGGGCAGCAAAATTGATAGCGGGAATCGATTCTCCGTCCGCAAAAACCTTTGTATGCAAGATTTGAGGCTTCCAGGTCGCAAAATAAGCGAAAAAACTAAGTTCAAAGTTGGACCCAAAATTCACCAAATTTGGCAGGCCAGTACCCAAAAATTACGCTCAGGACCGGAAAATCATATAGCAATTGAACGACCCTGATATGTGTCCTATTCAGCCATATAGGCAGTATTGCCCCATATATAGCCCAGTCTGACTTATTACGGCGCCTTTGAAGCATACTTTTTGGCCATTTTAACGTTTTGGCCGACTTTGGCCCCCCGCCAAAAATTTTTTCCGGCTCTGGGAGGCATAAAAACTAGCCTATCGGCTTATTTTTGTTGCGTACTCCAAGAATATATATGGTTTTCATAGGCAAAAATTTTTCTATCTGTTGTTATTAAAGCTACAAAACCCCCTTACCAGACGTCAAAGCGGAGAACCGGAAAAAAACATCACTCTCGTAAGCGATTTTTGGCGCAACTTTTTAACGGAAAGTGGTACGGGGATGAAACTTCGCACACATACTAAACTCGACACGTACAATTTTTTGCGCACATAATCTGCGCAGGATCTGCGCAGCTTCTGCGCAGCCTTGTTTTACACGGTCATTCGACCATTTTCACTCATATTATAGGGGTCGCTACCGCGACCCCTATGATACTATATAAAATCAAATAGAAAGAAAAACATCGCATGGTACAACGAGGGCTTAGGCACAAAGTATAATCAACTGTAGACGGAAGGAGAATCGAAGAGATACGCTGGGGGTCTGGGGGGCGGAAGCCCCCCAGAAGAAGCCAGAGCCCAAACTACGGTAAATTGTCTCAAGAAATTAATTTAGAGCACTCTAGAAGAAATTCCTACTACCGAATTTTCGGATGCGTATTTTGGTGCGTATTTTTGTTTTTGACTGCGTATTTTTAAGCTCGACTGCTTAAATACGCAGATTTTACGCAAAAAAACCGTGATATGCTAAACTATCTACATGCCAAATTTCGACGACCTATGACATACGTATATATACCAATACTTGTTATCGTCGGTGCTGTGTTTGGAACAAACCGTCAGCACGGTGGAAGCTAGAGAATGCAACAACTAACATAGCTATAGATTCGCCGCACTACAGACACAATCACCAAGTTTCATGTTTACAGTAAGTCTACAGGCAGCGTGCATTGTTTGCTGCATAACAGTACAGCACGATAGCAGCACCGTACAGCGCAGCGACTATGCTCGCTCATCGTGGTCAGCGACCACAATAACCCCTGGGCTTATTCTAGTGGGGGGGCCCATAAACACCCTTCCCCTCAGGGGCGCACCCAAGGGGGGGGCGGGGGGCGGCCGCCCCCCCTGTCAGTTTCGAAGGTCAGAAAAATTAAGAAGCAGAAAGGAGGAAAAGTTAAAAAAACAAAAATTTTCGCGCCTTCGGCGCGAATTAACCATTCTTTGGTTGCTTTGAGGATAGCATATGGGGCGGGGTGGGGTGGCCAGGGTTGGGAGTCTCGGTCTCGGTCTCGCCCAAAAGCCGAGGCTTGGCCAGTCTCGGTCTCGGTCTCGCTCACCCAAAAGTCTCGGTCTCGGACCGAGACTGGAAATTTTTTGAAAACATATAATTTTGGCGAAAATTTTAAATCAATGTTATGAAAATTAACTAACGAGGTGCGGAAACCATATATTTATGTGTTAAAGCCCCTAATACTAGATCTAAGCCTCAAAAAATGGTTGAAACTAATCTTAAGCTAAAAATTGCTAGTCTCGGTCTCGGTCTCGCCCAAAAGCCGAGACTTGGCCAGTCTCGGTCTCGGTCACGGTACCTTGGTCTCGGTCTCGTTCTCGGTCTCGGTAAAATCTTGAAACTCTTAAAAACGCAGTAACTCGAAGCTAAAAGCGTTTATAGCTTTATAACGTTGAGACGCAATTTTTGTAATTTTACGCAGTCGAAATTAAAAATACACATTCTAAAATAAAAATATGCATAATTTGGGCAGGTCCGATTTTCAAAAAACTCATTAAAAACCCCTGATATGCAGGCTTTTTTACAATATACAATTTAAAATGCACACACGATAGCTCAGTCAAAAATTTTGCTACTTCTAACCACAACATGGCTCGAAAAATTTTTCAAATAGGTGAAGCTTTTGAAAAAGAGCTCTAGCTTTTAGCTGGGGCTGCCGCCCCCAGACCCCCGCTTCTTCCCACTTTTTCTTATCATAGCTACGTTACTTTGCTTAGTTTAGAGTTTTATTAGTTTGAGTTAGGTATATAGTACGTATATACGTTATATATCCGGTGAAACTAGAACGCCAGCCAGAAGACAATTTTGATCCTTTGAAACAACAAAAAGTGGTCAGAAAAAATTGTTTTCAGGTCTAGAATGCAAAAAATTCTCAACTTCTGCCAGACCCCCTGCTTTCGCGTTTCTGAGAATGATTAATTCTATTTAATTACCTCAGCCAAGTAAACCAACTATATACATATATACTACATGTTTGTTCTCAAAGCACAAAAACATGTGTAGAAATAAATTTTAAAAAATTTCAACATTGTTGCCGCCCCCGTTGTCAGAAAACTCTGGGTGCGCCACTGCTTCCCCTCCAAAAAAGTGGGCGCCCCTATTGGTACCAAATTTTGCCCTGAAAAAATCGCTCAGAAGGATAAACTTTCAAAAATTTTCCGGCTTCGCCGGAGATTTTTGCCCTTTTCAACACTAAATCTGTATATTTTTGCTATAAAAATCAACTTTCATAGTATATGCCAGAAAAATAGCGCTATTTTTAGCATATTTTTCGAAAAATTTTCGCCCCCCCAAGATTCCTTGCCCCTCGAACTTTTGGGGGGCACCCCCAAGGAGCCCCCCCCCCAAGAAAAAATCCCTAGAATAAGCCCAGTAACCCTTATATGCGTCCCATTAAATGGCCCAAAACTGCATATTTATGCCTATTTTTGACTATTTTTCTGTGGAGTTGGGACATTTTCGAAGACAAAATTTTTCCGAAAACGGCCATATGGACCGACTACGTATATATATGTATAGATCTTTGGGCCGGCCGCCTGAAATCCCGGACAAATATCGAAAATCGCCCTCGTTATGACACGCTATCCACCCCAAAGATTCTTATGCAACAAGCTGCGTCTCGTCTAGCTTGTTCCGAGCCCTATGGCCGTGACACAAAATTGTCCCTTTTTTGGCCATGTTAGCGGTCAGGCCACTTTTGGCCGACCGCACAGGTGACCGGCCGGGCCGGGCAGCGAAAAATTGTCCAAAACGTATATACATTAACACATATATATACGTAATACTCTCAGGAAAGCCAAACTTTGCCGGCTGGAAATGCCCAAATCGTTCAGCTTTTTAGTTCGAAGAAAAGTGCTTCTCCAAGCGCGACTTACACGGAAAAAACAAAAAGACCTAACGTGTGTCCGGAAGCGAAAATGTTCAAAGTTAAAAATTTTGACCAAAACATTTTTGGTTCCTGTAGTACTCGTCGTGCTGATTCCAACGATATATACTACATTTGTCTCGTTTCGTTGAGTATATATTTAGTTGGCACGGTGCTCGAACGGGTCTCTAAGGGCCGCGCTGAGCCTTTTACAATTTACACCCATATTATATACAAGAACAAAAGTGTTCCTTCGTCGCATGTAAAATACATATGCGTTCCGTAGGGAGGTTGTAAATTAAGGAAAGCAAGTTGCAACCGCTAACATATATATGAGCCTGTCCTACAACGAGGCTCATATTGGCGTATGTCATAATACGAATAATTTGCAGATATATATTTTGATTTTATATAAATACATAGTGCATAAAGCTTTTCATTACAGATTGTCCTTCACATACGTAGCTTGTTGATCAGTCATTATAGTGTGCATATGCTCAATACGATATCCCATGAGGCGCTCTGACTCAGAGCCAAGTGGGAACGCAGTCTCCGTGTGTATAATGGGTATATAAGTGTTTCGAGAATGCATTAGGTGTACCGTGTACCACAGCGTATCGCGAAATATTAGGTGTGTCATAGTGTTTCAGGAAACATCAGGTTGCATGTACAGTTCAGCTTGAGCAGTCGTAGTTCACCTCAGTCCATTTCTTCTGGGCCACAACGTCTATTCATTTTTCCGTAATGTGGATGAAGCTGAGGTTTTTTAATGAGGCTTTAATGTGGAATGCACTGTGACGCCAATATGAGCCTCGTTGTATAGGACATGAGAAGTCCCCACCCCACCCTACCACAGCACTCCACAGCCACTTTCAGCATGCAGTTCTATGACAAAAGTTGCTCAGCTCGCTTAGCGCTGTCATTTGATGCCAAATTTGACCGCTTTGAAAATTTTCATTTTTGACCACACGACCCCCACCCAGGCCCGCACCCAGGATTTTGAAAAGGGGGTCCAAGGTAAAATACAACGGGGGTCTGGGGGGCGGAGCCCCCGCCCCCCAGAAGTTGAAGAATTTTTGCATTTTTGTTCAAAAATCGTACATTGGATGTGTATTTTTCTTGCAAAAAGTAAATTATCGCGCCGAAGGCGCGAAATTTTTTTAAAAATAGCTGTTTTTGCTATAAAAATAGCAAAAATTTTCTATTTTGCCATTCCAAAAGGGGTGTCTAGACCCCTTGAACCCCCCTGGGTGCGGGCCTGCTCCCACCTACCTGACCCTCCAGACAGGGGCGCACATAAGGGGGGGCCCGAAACCAGATGTAAAGGAAAATTGTTATTGTCCGCGCGTAGCGCGGACGTAAAATTTCAAAACTTTTCGCGCCGTCGGCGCGAAATTTACCTCACTTTTGCTTAATTTACCCTTATTTCAGCGTTTTAAACCTTTCAATAGCAACTTTTTAAACTTTTCCAAAAATTTTCGCGCGCGCGCGAAATTTTTTCAATTTTTTTGCTGAATTTACGCTTACTTTTGCATTTTAAACGTTGTTGTCCAAAAATTTTCAGCTCTGGGGGGCGATGCCCCCAGACCCCCCAGTTTTTCTGATGTCCGCCCCCCCCCTGAAAAAAGTTCCTATGTGCGCCACTGCCTCCAGATGGCAAAGTGGAACCAGCAGCAGCAACCCCCCATAGACAAAGTTTGGAGAGGCTAAGCAAAGCCTACTATGGAACTCCACGGAGCGGTTACGTAGCATGTAGCAAAATAAGCGAAAAAATTAAGTTCAAAGTTCGACCCAAAATTCACCAACTTTGGCCGGCCAGTACCGAAAAATTACGCACAGAGACGGAAAATCATATAGCATTTGAACGACCCCGATATGTGTACTGTTTAACCATATATATAGTCAGTATTGCCCCATATATAGCCCAGTCTGACTTATAAAGGCGCCTTTGAAGCATACTTTTTGACCATTTTTGCGTTTTGGCCGAAATTTGGCCCCCCGCCAAAAATTTTTTCCGGCTCCGGGAGGCATAAAAACTAGCTTATTTTCTTATTTTTGATTTGTACTACAATATATGGGTTTCATAGGCAAAAATTTCAAGTTAGTAGTAGTTATTCAAGTCATCTGTAGTTATTCAAGCTACAAAATCCCCTTATGAGACATCAAAAGCGAGAAACCGGAAAAAACATCACTCTCGTAAGCGATTTTTGGGGCAACTTTTTAACGGGAAGTGGTACGGGGATTAAACTTAATCAAGGCAAATATACTAAACTCGACACGTACAATTTTTTGCGCATTTTTTATAATCTGCGCAGCCTTGTTTTACACGGTCAGTCGACCATTTTCACTCATATTATAGGGGTCGCGGTCGCGACCGACCGACGGCGACCCCTATGAAAAGGGGAGCGCTATCGCGCCCTTCTATATATAACTGGCATTTTTAGGGTTTTGAAAGTGGGGGGGGGGCGAGCCAAAAGTAAAATATACCGAAATTTTTAGCGAAAAATTAGCATTTTTAAGGCAAAAACGCAAAAAATCGCTGTTTTAAGCTTAAAATGAGCCTATAAGTCCATAAATTAGCTAAAAATAGAGAAAATTTTTGAAAATTTGACCGCAAAAACCTAATTTTTTGATACTTTTGGGCGACCCCCAAAAGAGTGGGTGGAGGCTTGCCGAAAAGTGGGGGGGGCGAAAGTGGGGGGGCTCCGAAAACTGGAGGGGGAACCGAAAAGGGGGGGGGCGCGGCCCACCCCCCTCCCACAAAAATGCCAGTATAATTATTAATTATGCATATATTAAACTGGGGCAATAGAACTTATATATATATGTTTTTAAACACTTGCCCAGTTCACGATCACGACAGAAATATTATAATGCATACTCTGGTACTCGGTTCCGCTGACTGAATGCCAGAATCCACCGCCACGTAATTGTCCATAGCCCATGCTTGGGTCAAATCTTGTTTAGGACTAGGGTTAGGGCCAAGCAGGTGTCCTGAGTCGGGTGGAGGCTGGGGACCTGATCCACCAGGCATCATAATTCCGCCTCCCATAACAGGACCGTATCCACAGTTGGGCTCCACTCCACTCATCATCTGACCGGAAGCCATCATTCCCCCCTGACTTCGGTTAGTTCCGCCAACCATGGTCCTATTCATGATCATCAGCACAAGTCTGCTATGGTGATAGGCGAAAGATTGATTGCCCAACTTGTTCAGGTCACCGTCACCCCAACTTCAACTGCCTGTGAAGTGCGGAGGAAGAGAACTTCGTATAGACGGCGATACTATATATACGTACGTTAGTCGAATCTTCTTTGTCGAGGGTCAATAAGATGACTGACTTTCAAAAGGATTGTATGTAATACCTGCAAGCACAAATTTAACATACGTACATTATAGCATCATTTCTTGACTGAACTTATTCTTGTAGGGGGTGGCGGCCGGCGGGCCGGGCTATATCATCGACGAGATTCCCGTTACTGAGCTTATTCTACATAAAAGACCTCCCCCAAAAAGTGGGAGCCCCTTTTGGTCATAGTTTCACTGGAAATTTTGATTGGGGGAGGGGCAAACTGTGGAAATATGGTGGCCGACCCGCGAAATGTGATGGGGCTACCCCACCCAGAACCCGCCCCCCCCCAAAATTGGGACGTAAGAAAATCCAAAAAATGGTCTAAAAATGCTAAATTACCTGTAATTTAACGCGTTTTCCGTAAAAATAAGGCTTGTTTTGATAGCTTTAGGCGTTTATACGCCGTTTTAAATTCTTCTAAGTCAAAATCTAAGAAAAATTTTTCAAAAAATAATTCGAATTTGAGGTCAGTTTTACTGTTAGACTTAGCCAACTTAGCTCTGGCGACCCTCCCCGAAACCGTGGGAAAATTTTATATTTCACCCCAGAAATTGAGAAAAACCTTCCCCAGGGCGTGTTTGGACTTTGGACACTCCCTAGTAAGCCCACATGTGTACACGACTTCGAAACCTTCAGCGGCATAGTTGTGTTAGGGCGAGGGGACTGGGGTTCCCTCCACCCCCCTAAAATGACAAATTTCCGCAACCAAACCCCCCCCAAAGTTTGCTAACCCACTAGATATTTGGCCTACCAGTGGGCAGAAATGGCAAACAAACTCGAAAATTTAGAGGTTCCTGGGCATTTTCGGAGACCCCCCTCCCCATCAAACCCCTCCCACCTACATTTTTTGTCCAGCCACACCTATGCTCAGCGAGGCATATATATATATATACAAGAAATAAAAATGCTCCCCTGGAGCATGAAAAAGTAATATGGGTGATGGTGAGGTTGCAAAATCAAGGAAGGACTAGCTTTTAAAATGCTTAATGTGGGGCTAGGTTAAAAAATAGAAGAGGACTAGGTTGTGAGCGAATTAATATGGGCACAGCTTCGCCGAACAACCCATATTCGCGGTTTGTAAATGTAAATTATTATGCATATCCACGATACATTTGGTTTATAGTTCATAAATCACCTACAGCTACGGTATGTGCTCGAGCTTTATTCGAACTTTTATTTTAGCAAACGTTTTCTTTGATAAGTGCTTCATACTAACCAGCGCATTTTACGCATCCATTTATACGGAAAATTTAAATTCAAGAATAATTTAGGACTCTCCCACGATCTTCTATTTCCTCCTGACTTGGACCAATAGCTTTAGCATCATATCCTTAGACCTCTCCTAGTAGTAGAGCCTGCGGTAGTTCAACACAACAAAATGATTATAATTTACGTATATATTCCTAGCAGCTAGTCTAGCAGCACATGCAAACAGCTATATTCGATGAGTATTCAACTGCTTAAATTTTTTATTGACTGACATTTATAGCTCTAAGCTAAGACGAAACGTGAAATCCCGCTAATATGGGTTGTGCGGCGAAGCTGTGACCATATTAATTCGCTCACAACCTAGTCCTCTTCTATTTTTTAACCTAGCCCCATATTAAGCATCTTAAAAACTAGTCCTCTCTTGATTTGCAACCTCACCATCACCCATATTACTTTTTCATGCTAGAGAGGAGCATTTTTATTTCTTGTCCTTCTGTCATTTTAAAGGATCCCTTTCCAGCAATGCGGTAATGGATACAAGGCGCTTGAACAGTGCCATGCTAAACGAGCGTAGTCGATTTACAATATATGCCCCCAACAAAACACCGAAAAACGCTGTTTTAAGGGGTTTGACCACTGGTCACTCCCTCGATTTCGGCAATATGCCCATTGAAACGAGCGTAGTGGATTTACAATATATGCCCCCAACAAAACGCCGAAAAACGCTGTTTTAAGGGGTTTGACCACTGGTCACTTCCCTCGATTTCGGCAGTATGCCCATTGAAACGAGCGTAGTCGATTTACTATATATGCCCCAGATCAAAACCGCAGTTTTAGGCCGTTTGACCAGTGGTCAATAGGACTCCTAGGCCGTAGTGACCACCGGTCACTTCCCTCGATTTCGGCAATATGCCCATTGAAACGAGCGTAGTCAATTTACTATATACGCCCCCTACCAAAACGCCGAAAAACGCAGTTTTGGGCCGTTTGACCAGTGGTCAATAGGCCCCATCCATAGGCTGTAGTGACCAGTGGTCACTTCCGTCGGTTTCGGCGATATGCCCATTGAAACGAGCGTAGTCGATTTAATATATATGCCCCCAACCAACTGGGTTAACTTTAGGCAAAAAAAGTAGGGGGGAGTGGGGGGGGGGGGGAGCCCCCCCCCACTAGTGGGCGGGGGGGGGAGGTCGAAAAGTGGGGGGGATAAAATGGGCTAAAAATGACAAAAATACCGTATAAAAGCCTGTTTGCTACATATACTGCTATAACTAAGCTTAAAAGTGCTCTAAAATTGAGTTTTAGCACCAAAAAGACGATTTTTGACCAAAAATCCTAAAAATTTGGCACTTTCTGTGCACCTTAGGGTGAGTGGGGGGGGGGAGCCCAAAAAAGTGGGGGTGGGGCGGAGTGGAGGGGAAGAGGTCGATGGGGGGGAACCCGAAAAGTGGGGGGGGGGGCGCGCCACCCCCCCAGTAAAGTAAACCCAGACCAAAACGCCGAAAAACGCAGTTTTAGGCCGTTTGACCAGTGGTCAATAGGCCCAATAGGCTGTATTGACCAGTGGTCACTTCCGTCGGTTTCGGCGATATGCCCATTGAAACGAGCGTAGTCGATTTACTATATATGCCCCCGACCAAAACGCCGAAAAGCGCAGTCTTAGGCCGTTTGACCAGTGGTCAATAGGCCCCATAGGCTGTAGTGACCAGTGGTCACTTCCGTCGGTTTCGGCGACATGCCCATTGAAACGAGCGTAGTCGATTTACTATCTATGCCCTGGCTTTTTCCTACAGGGGGGGTGGGGGGCGCCCCCCCCAGAATTTCGTGCCCCCCCCCAGACTTGGGTTGCCCCCCCCCCAGAATCGTCCCCCCAGGATTCGGGGATTCCCCCCCCAGAACTTTTAAGTGCCCGAAAAAATAGGGTTTTGAGCATAGGTGTGGCTGGCGAAAAAAGTGGGGGTGGGGGTTCAGAAAAAAGTAGGGAGGGGGTTTGGCGAAAAAAGGGGGTAGGGGGGTCGCGAAAAGTCGATTTGGGAGGAGGGGTAAAAAATTTCGAGTGGGGGGGGGGTTGGCGGAAAATCGGTTTTTCGTTAAAAAATTGAAAAATTTTCTCAATTTACAGCTATTTTTAACGATTTTTAGCTTAATTAAGCGAATTCTAGCAATTTTTTCGCTAATTTTTGGAATTTTTTGGGAAAATTTCGAATTTTTAGCTAAAATTTTCAAAAAATTTTCTAAAATTTAGGTAGGGGTTAGAAAATTTTTAGGGGGAGGGGTCTGAAAAAATCGATTTGGGGGAGGGGTTGGAAAAAATTTTTAGGGGGGGGGTCGGCGACCCCTCCATTTGGGGGGAGGGGTCCCCCCCACCCCCCCCCCCTAACACACCTATGGTTTTGAGGGTAAATTTAGAAAACTTTTTCGGCTTCGCCGGATTTTTAGACATTTTTTAGCTATTTTAAGCTTAAATTTAGGTTAAAAATAGTTAATATTTTAGCCCAATAGCTATTTTTTAAGCATTTTTTGAAAAAATTTTCTCCCCCCAGAAATTCGTGCCCCATACCTGGGGGGAGGGGACCGCCCCCCAGACTCCCCCCCCAGAAATTTTTGCCTAGGAAAAAGCCAAATGCCCCCGCCCAAAACGCCGAAAAACGCTGTTTAGAGGGAGTTTTCCCAACTTTGACCCTGGGCGAGGAACCACGGGAGCCATGCTGACCAGTGGTCACTTCGGGCGGTATTGGCAGTATGCCCATCGTTTTCAGCGTCCCTGATTTACTATCTATGGGCACCACCCCAAGGCCGAAAAACGCCATTTTTAGTGAATTTTAGGTAGGCCATTTCTAGTAAAAGTGGGACTTGGCAACTTTTCGCCCAAACAGGCCAAAAAATGCAAAGTTTGGGGACATCTCCTGAAAGCTAGGGAGCAAAATTAAAAAAACCCCCTCGTTACTTTATGCACCCCTACTGGTAGTTTTCAACAATAGATACTAGACCTCTCCTCTCCAGCTTCTACCCAGTTCTAGAAAAGCGTAAACAAAATTTGCGGAAAATAGCGAAAGTCCGACTTTGGGACCTTGGCACAGAGCCAAAATTGGCCAGGTGCCAAAATGACCAAAAAAAGGTGTATAGCATGGGGGATCCTGTCTACCAACATATAATAGTAGTATGGTGCCAAAATGCCCACATCGTTCCAACACTTAACCGTAAAATGCATTTCCAATAAGCGTTATTCACCGAGAAAAAAAACAAACGCGCGGTAACTATCGCCTAGTGCAAAAACTCGAAGTTTCGAATTCGAACCAAAAGTATGGTGATACTTGTAGTACTACTCGAGTTGTTTACGATGGTAACCTTTTTACCACCGCCGAACCTCTAATTAGCTGGCACCTGGCCAACCACAGGTGTAACGGGGATTTGGGTTGGGGGGCCCCCTCCTTCCAAAATTTGGGGGCGGGCCAACTTTTTAGACCTCCCCCAAACCATAGTTTCCCTGGAACTTTGGGTCTCGGGGGGGGTAAATCTTGGCCGACCTCCGAAATGTGATGGGGGGTACCCCCCCCAACCCCCCCCCCCCAGAATTCGGACCTCAGAAATTTCGAAAAATGGCCAAAAAATGCAAAATTTTCTGTAATTTAGCCCTTTTTTCATCAAAATAAGGCTTGTTCTTAACGTTTTAGGTGTTTTTGCACCGTTTTAAAGCGATTTTAGGTCAAAATTTTAGAAAAATTTTTCAAAAAATGACCATTTTTCGACCAAATTTAGCTAACTTTTTGGGTCCAAAAATCGTTGGGGGGGGGGTTCGGGGGGGGTAGCCAAAAGTTGGGGGAGGGTAAGTCAAAAAATCTGGGGGGGGGGGGGTAAATTTGGTAAAACATTTTGGGGGGGGGTAACCCCCCCCCCCCCAAAGGAAACTATGCCCCAAACCCCCCCAAACCTCCCCCAAAAATTTTTTTCCTATTTTTATGCCAAAAATCGCGTTTTCAGCCATTGCTAATGCGGAAAAACATCCAACCATTAACTAATTTTAACATTAGACAGGGGTTTTAAACTCAAAAACTTGGTTGCCAACATGTTTCTAACTACAAAATAAGGTCACTATTGAGTCAGACAGAAGGTCCATAAAACTGTTGAAAACGTGTATTTCACGCACTAATGAACACTTTAAGCCAAAAATTTGAACATTTTTGAAAAATTTTGCAAAATTTACCCTAAAAATACCCGAATTTTGGCCAATTTGTCGCGCCTTCGGCCGGGGGCCCCCAAAAATTTTTGGGGGTGGTTTGGAAAAATGGCTGGGGAGGGGAGGTGGCCCCCCCAAACCTCCCCCCAATTACACCTATGAGGCCAACACGGTCTCCAGAGGGCCGCGCAGACGCCTTTATACCCCTCAAAAAACAGTTTTCATGTAATTAAATTCACAGTTAAGGTGGTGATTCCCTTTGGTCACGTAAAGTTTACACCATTATTACTCATTCATTACTTGGAGTTATGAAGCCATTTTTATATCAAAATGTTGCTTGATATTTTCTCTTTTTAAGGCATGCTACGAAACTAATGTTGCTTTTCTAAAATATTTTTAACATATTTTAGAAGAAGTATAATTTTCCAGAATTTTTGCAGACTCAAGTAAATTTTTTCGTGAGACATCGATTGTATCATTCGATACCCCCATCAAATAGCTGGGGACGATTTTTTGTTTATTGTGAAATCGCTCCTCGTTATAGAGAAATAAGCTGAAATGTGTGCGTAACCTGTATTTTGCCTACTTTTTCCAAATTTGTCAAGCGATTACTTTAGCTAGAAAGCAGCAATCGGGGCAACTAAAAAATCGTCCCTGGGTATATTTGTGCAGAACACATTTGTTCAGTAGCAGCCCTCCAACTTGCATGGTGAATGCTCCACAGTCTTTGAAAAAAATTGGTCGTGTTTTTGCAAAAACTACATTTTTTATGATAGCAGCCTACAGGATAGCAGTTGGAAGACGATCATGCGTCGGATAATTTGTCCCTGTGAGACCTTCAGATCGACGCCCTTAGTTTGATTTTACGGCTTGCGTAGTTCAAGAAATGTTGGATAATTTGATTTCTGCAAAAATGACAAGTTTTCGACGCCAAAACAAGAAAATCGGCTATATCTCACGGTAGAGAAAACCTAGAAACTTACTTTAAAGCAAAAATGTGAAGCTCAATGAGATCTTTCGAATGAATATAGTCATAACTGTATAGCAGCTGCCAAACGTTCAGAAATTTAGAAAAACCACTCTGACCGGAAATCTCGAATTTTTGAATCGGGATTGCGCGAAGGGTGTTAGAACGCTAAAAGAACTGATTTCGGAAAGTTTCACCAAATTTCATCTTGATTTACGCCGCCAAACAACAATATGTGCCCAAAAGGAATCACCACCTTAAAAAGAATAAGATTTACAATAAAAGGTGCACAATCTGTTCCCATGGGAATGCCAATTTTTTGATGAAAAACTAAGTTACCAACACGAAAATACGTATTGTGAACAATGCATTTAATATATATAGCTTAAAACTTTTTCTTTTGTAATAGCATTTGTTGAATCTATTTTGTTTGTCCAAAAAGCCGTTTTTGGAGTAGCTGATATAATACTATTGCCCATAAATTCGTCTAAAAGTTCCTCCATATTTTTAATAATAACTTCATGTTCAAGCGAAGTGTACATTTCCGTAAAATCGTAAGTATATATATCCTGAGTGAGCATATGTCGATTTATTAAGTTTATGTAAAGCATTAACGTTTCTGAACTTTTAATTACCCAGAAGAATTTAATTCGATATCTACCATTTCTTTCCATTACTTTGCAATAATTTTGTATCTTTTCATATATTAATTTCAAGCAGCGCGAAACCGTAGAAGAAATACGTTTTGAAAAAGATTGATTACTTGCTATAATAATTCTGAATTCAATAGGACTTTTGTGAAATTTAGGAAGCATACGAGGAAAAGGAATACTACCTAAAGTTTCATTTTGATTTAAACCATATTTTTCTCTTAATGTATTTTTAATATCATCTTCTGTTGTATCAATTGATTGATAATGAGGCAACGGACTGGTATACCCAGTATAAGTGGGGGGTACTCTCCCCTACTTTTGGTTACCCCCCAGCAATTTTTGTGGTCAAAAAGTTAGCTAAATTTTGCTAAAAATGCTCATTTTTTGAAAAATTTTTCTCAGGTGTTGGCGTAAAATTGGTTTAAAACGGTGTAAAAACACCTAAAACGATAAAAACAAGCCGTTTTGACAAGAAAAGCGTTAAAATACAGAACATTTTGCGTTTTTAGGAAATTTTTATACCGCCGGAGGCGGTATACTTGTAATGGGTTGACCCATCTGAATTCCTATGTTTTGCATGTAAATTGCTTGGCGCGGAGGATTTCCGTCCTATCTTCAACACATGTCCTAGTACGCAGGTTTTTTCACCCAACAATTTTTCTATGATTTTGCAATTCTTAGAGCATTGTTGCAGTCGATTTACTTCATTTTTTCTGCCCTGCAAATTGTTTTGAAAACGATCACTGTTTTCCCTTTCTCATATTATCGAAAATCGGGCGTTATTTGCCTGTCACTTGATTGGCAGAGGTTTAACAAATCAATAAATAGCTATAACTACAATTACAATTTTCGTGTGAAAAGATTGATCTTGCGCTTGCACTGTATATATTTGTTTAATTAGTGATTGCTTTGCTTTAGAATTTAGATAAAATAAACAAATAGATAAATTATAATTTTCTATCTCTCGGTTCAGTCGATAATTTTGTAGGAGTCAGAGTAGTGTAGTGGTTACAGTGTTCGCTTGGCGCTGGCACGGTCACAGATCGATTCCTTTTCCGGTAGTATTTTAGTTTCACAATTGGCAATGGCAATAAAATACTGCCATTCTTTTGTCTCAGAAGCCGCAAATGTTGGGAAGTTGAAACTAGTCAAATGGTAACGTCACCTCACAGTAGGCCAACATGGTATATGAAAAAGAAACGAATTTACCACATATATTTCAAATACTACGGCGGTATAATTCCCCTTTTAAGGGGTAACTTGTTTGAATTTTCTGAGGTCCGAGTCAACCACCAAATTTCCCAAGTTTACCCCCCTCCCCAACCAAAATTTCTGGTGAAACTAGGTATATAATGCAAAAAGTAGCGGCAAGAGTGCATAATTGCACTATATATAAGAAGAAGAGTAAGCCACTAGAGGGCTTCTCTTCTTGGCATTGCGTAACGGTGCTCCGACCACAATACGCGAATGTTCCCCCGTTTGGTGGGGGGTTGGTCTGTTCGACAAAGCATACCCCCCTCCGTTTGGTGGGGGGGTAGCAGAAAAGAGGTCCCCGTTTGGTGGGGGGGGTAGCCAACAGCCAATCAGATTGCAGAGACCCCCTCCCCGTTTGGTTGGGGGGGGGTAGAGCAGAGGATTACGGTAGTTTTTGTTCTATTCTAAAATGGGTCCCCGTTTGGTGGGGGGGTAGCAAAGAGGTCCCCGTTTGCTCGGGGGTAAGCAAAAGGGGTCCCCGTTTGGTGGGAGGGATGCAACACGGGTCCCCGTATGGGGGGGGGTCGCCAAAAGCCAATCAGATTCAGCCAATCTTAGCCTGACTAGGCGACCCCCCCACGGGGACCTCCTTCTGCCTACCCCCCCCAAACGGGGACCTCCTTCTGCCTACCCCCCACCAAACGGGGACCCCTTTTGCATACCCCCCCACCAAACGGGGACCTGTTTTTGCTACCCCCACCAAACGGGGACCTGTTTTTGCTACCCCCCCACCAAACGGGGAGGGGGTATGCTTGTCGACCCCCCCACCAAACGGGGGAACATTCGCGTATTGTGGTCGGAGCACCGTTACGCAATGCCAAGAAGAGAAGCCCTCTAGTGGCTTACTCTTCTTCTATAATATAAAGGAATTAATTATGGACTCTTGGTAGCGGGGGAAACCCCAATGGGGGGAACCCAAATGGGGGGGGGGGAAACCCACCCAAGGTTTTTTAGGCCATAGCTAAGGCCATGGCCTAAATTTATGAGTCGATGGCCTAAAGAATTTTGGCCGTTGAGGCCATTTGGCCTAAATTTTTCGACGAAAACCCAGTTAAATTTTTTTGATTTTTAAGTAAAAACAGTAATTTTCTAAAAATTAGGCGCGAATTCATACATTTCCACTTGTATTTCTGGGCTGCGCCAGCCGCCAGCTACTTATACTTATAAATTCACATTCAGTTAGAATTTTATTTACTGTTATAAAGATTTCATAGAAGAAATGCTATTTTTTAATAGTTTAACTTTATTTCTATTAGTTTTATTTTCTATTTTCTGTGGTTTTCTATACTAGTATACATACTCCTATATACCTGCTTTAATATTCATTAAAAATTTATTAACTGACGTGCATTATTATTTCTATGCTAACAAGCTTCTGTTTCTGCCATTTTAAGGTAAAACCGTAGTTTTTCTGGTGTGTTAATGCGTCTTTCAAATAAAGTTTCATCGACCGCATGAAAAAGTCACGGGTGCGGCGATCTGTTCCAACGTAATGTCCGGACATTCCGTTGACGAAGCACGTAATGTCACAAAAATGTCCGTATGCAAATTTTTCACACCTACGTAGTGTCCGGACATTTTTGTGACTTTCCGTTGTTCATTAACGGAAAGTCACAAAAATGTCCACAGCCCCAAAAACCACTAAATGTTCCCAAGTTATACCTAAACTGCAGCTAGCGCGTTTCTTTGATCTTGCCGCTATCCGTAATCATAAAACTTCGTCACGTCACTTAGCTCTCAAGGGGGAAACATTGGATTGGGGCGGGAGGGGGAAGGTGTTAGTGTTGGAGGAACACCCCCACCATTCTTGACGACTGCTGTCAAGATCTAGGCCATCATTTTAAGCCAAGCCAAATAGCCAAAAATATATATTTTTTCAAATGATCAAAATTTAGATTAAAAATAGCCTCATTCTCATTCAGGACAGACAAGGAGCATTGGTTTATCAGAGGGTGTTGGGGCCTGGGGGGAGGTGGACCCCCAAAATTTCCGACCCTCCTCGCTTCCCCAGAAGTTTTACTCACCCTCCCCAATTTTCGGTTTTGGCTACCCGTCTACAACCCCTAAAATTTAAATTTTGCCATAAAATTGTAAAGTTTTTCAAAAATGTTTTTCAAATTATGCCTTGAAACCGTGTGAAAACGCGTTAAACGATAAAAACTAGTATTGTTATGACGAAAAATGAGTTAAAATGTAAAAAATATGTGTTTTAGGCTATTTTTTGGATTTTCTTAGGTCCAAATTTTTGGGGGGTGGTGGGGTGTTGGCGGGGGCCGGGGGGTATATACCCCATTTTATTTGTATAAGGGTCGCCCAACAAATTTCCAAAATTTACCCTCCGCCAAAATTTCCGGTGAAACTATAACACGAACCATGTAGGGAGCCTATTGATCCTGATTTAAGGTTATCCTTCCGCCCTTAATTTAAATTTTTACGACATGTGTGTTCATAGGTGTAATTGGGGGGAGGTTTGGGGGTTTTTTCAGCCATTTTTAGAAAGCACCCCCAAAAATGTTTGGGGGCCCCCGGCGCGAGCGTAGTCGCGCCGAAGGCTCGAAAAATTGGTCAAAAATCGGGTATTTTTATGATAAATTTTGTAAAATTTTTCAAAAATGTCCAAATTTTTGGCTTAAAGTGTTCATTATTGCGTGAAATACACGTTTTTAAAAGTTTTATGGACTTTCTGTCTCAATATTTACCCTATTTTGGAGTTAGAAACATGCTGGTAATCAAGTTTTCGAGTTTAAAGGCCCTGTCTAATGTTAAAATTAGTTAATGGTTGGATGTTTCCTGGCATTAGCAATGGCTGAAAATACTATTTTTGGCATAAAAATTGAAAATTTTTTTGGGGGAGGTTTGGGGGGGGTCTGGGGTGGGTTTGGGGGAGGTCCAAAAAGGGGGCCCGCCCCCAAAATATGGGGAGAGGGCGCCTCCCCCAACCCAAATCCCCGTTACACCTATGTGTGTGTTTAAAAAGGCCTAAAACTGCAAACATCGCTTAAAAATGGTTTAAAATAGCGTTTATTTGAAAAAGTTTGAAAGTTTTGGGGTCTCTGAGGCCGCGCACACCCCCTCATTTTTTCTCCAAAGGCGGAAAAAGCCTAAAATTGCAATACATAAATTACAAAAGCAAAAAGCATAGGTGGGTCAGGGGGTGGGACCAGACTCCAAAACGAGATGCCCCCCCTGGAGGGGGGGGGGCGGGCGAGCAGAGGAGCGGTAAAAATCGGATTTTTTGGTCAAACGCTAAAAGTTTTCTTGCATTTCGACCGGTTGTACCTATTTTTAGTAACTCTAAGTGAATGTTGTTGAGCTTATATATATATACAAATTTTTAAGCAATTATAATTATAATTACAATATATATAATGTACAAATATATATATATATATATAATATATATAATGTTTCTGTGCCATTCTGCGAAATTTTGCTGAAGACGAATTCACCTCAAGGAACAGAAAATACACACACACACACACACACACACACACACACACACACACACACACACACACACACACATATATATATATATATATATATATATATATAGCTACTTTGTTATTTAGGTTTAAAACGTATTGGATATATTTGCCCTTGTTAGCTATTGATACGGTCCCCATATTTCTGACTTGCATATAGATTAAGCTGTTTTCATTCATGTTCCTTCATTAAGGTGGTGGACATTCCGTTGACGGAATGTCCGCCTATGGACTATCCGTTGACGGAATGTCCACGGACGCAAACACTTCTTTGACGTAACCGGGAGGTTTAGCAAGCTTATAAGCACTATTGTGAACAGAAAACTCTTTTCTAGGTCCATATGCACAAGCTGCTTCAGCCCCCATTTGCTGTCCTTCGCAGGTTTTTAACTTCAGCACAGCTAATGAGTAGGTCTACTGTGACATTCCGTTAACGGGTGGAGGACATTCCGTTAACGCGGTGGGGATACACCATTAATTTTGAATATATATATATACCACGTATGTCCTAATTATCTGGTAAAGTTTCGACATTTCTGATCAAAATTTTGGAATTTTGAAAATAAGTTGTTGGGCATAAAATTTTTGGTCAAAAATTTCAAACTTTTTTCCGGTGTCGCCAGCATACATTAACACGGGGTCCGATTCTGGGGGGTCTACCCCGACCTCGGCGAGGGGTCTACCCCTGAAAAAAATCAAAAATTTTAAGAGGGTCTGCCCCGAAATTGGCAAAAATTCCGAATTTTTAATGTTTTTGGCCAAAACTTAGCAAACAACGGCAATTTTTAGCAATTTTTAAGAAATTTTTTGAAAAAATCGCTAAAATTTGCTAAAAAATTACCAATTTTCAGTAAAAATCGCTGAGGGGTCTACCCTTTTTCCTTTCTGGACGACAGGGTCTGCCCTTTTTTCCTTTTCGCAGAAGGCGTCTACCCGTTTTTTGTCGGTCTGGGGGGGGGGTCTGCACCCCCCCCCATTCCCCCCCACGTTATCCTATGGTCGCCAGATTGTTTTGGTCAAAAATAGTCAATTTTGGTACAAGAACTTGACTTACGAGCACTTTCGAGTTTAGTTGTCTGGGCTTTTTCTAGGCGAAAAAAAGTGGGGATGGGATGAGTGGGGGGCAGCCCCCCCACTAGTGGGGGGGGGCAGGCTCGTAGCCAGGGGGGGGAATGGAGGGAATTCCCCCCGAAATTGTGTTGCCCCCCAGGAATTTTTTCCTGCTATGTGTAAAACGCCCATTTTTAAAAAAGTTTTCGCGTATGTTGTTTAAAAAAGTGTGTTGTACCGTTATAATACGTGTTTCGCGCTTAAAAACGAGTACCAATTACTCTATTTGGTGTACTTTGACCATCTCCTGCATCATTTGGGTGCATGAACACGCACTGCGCCTTAAACATTATTGTAATTTCAAGCCCCCCAGACCCACCGAACAAATTTTGCATTCCC
The DNA here is from genome assembly GCA_030248195.1 of Trissonchulus latispiculum. Classification (NCBI taxonomy): domain Eukaryota; kingdom Metazoa; phylum Nematoda; class Enoplea; order Enoplida; family Ironidae; genus Trissonchulus; species Trissonchulus latispiculum. Next base: position 61,560 of record JASAND010012963.1, read on the forward strand.
CACCCCCCCCGAAAATTTTTTTGGCTACGCTAGTGGGGGGGGGGCCGAAAGTGGGGAGAGGAATCTAAAGTGGTCTAAAATCGCTAAAAAGGCAGTAAAAATAGCCTGTTTTCTACATATACCGCTATAACTATGCTTAAAAGTGCTCAAAAATCAACTTTGAGTACCAAAATAGACCATTTTTGACCAAAAAATTCCGGCAATGCCGGAAAATTTTTGAAATTTTTGACCAAAAATCGTTAAAACTTGGCATTTTCTGGGCACCTTATAGTGAGTGGAGGGAAGCCCAAAAAAGTGGGGGTGGGGCCGAGTGGGGGGGAAGGGGTTGAGTGGGGAGGGGAGGAGCCCAAAAAGTGGGGGCGCCCACCACCGGCGTATCCAGGATTTTTGAAAGGGGTGGGTCCAAATATATTTTATCCTCTTCCCCCAGGACCACACAACAGAACTGTTTTTATCCAGTTCAGTTCAACAATAGACTGCACAAGTGAAGCACATACTCCCCTCCTGTGTGTTGGCGTGTGTTGCTTCATAATTCACACTGTCCCGCAAGTATATATTCTAATTCACGTATATATAAAATAGGAGTGTCTATTATATATGTAATATTATTAGTGAGTATTAACAATAATCAGAATGACAGAATACCAATTGGGGGGGGGGTCTGGGGGGCGGAGCCCCCCAGAAGTTGAAGAAAGTTTTTGCTTTTTAGATGAAATCGTTCTTCAAATCTTTCTTTCATTTTGCAGAAACAACACAATTTTTAAAAATTAACATTTTTTGAGGGCAAAATAAGAAATTTTTGCTAAAATCGAATGACATTTTAGACTTTTTCTATCCGAAAATCTGGTGAAAGTTGGAAATATATATATATATATATATACGTACGTATGTATACACTCGCAAAATTTTGTGGATATATATATATGCCTTTTTCTGTTTTTCCTGTCTACTTTTCTTACCCTCAAATCGCGATGACGGGACTGCCATCGAGATCTATCCCTAGTAGTTTTTAGCATTTACGCTATAAAAGGTCTTAAATACTGGCATGCTCGGATCGGTATCCCGCATGCCGAGAAGATCCAAAGAAAAAGTTTTTTTTCAAAAAATTTTAGCAAAAATGGTATGAGAAACGTGCCTCACAAATGCAATTGAAGAATGTAGCATCTCTTAATCTCCGTACGGCTTAATACTGATTGACTATTCAAACTTTGTCGAAGCTTAAAATAAATTACAAAGACAATATAGAGCGGGGGATTGGGGCGGCAGCCCCAAAAATCTGAGAATTTTTTAAAAAATTCACTGTTAAAACATAATAGAAACTTTGCATTCTTTTTTTTAAATTTGGGGCCAGGGTTTTTTCAAAATCGGACCTGTGTAAATCTTGTGTAAATTTAAATTTCACTGTGTATTTTTGTTTGAAGCTGTGTAAAATTTAAAAGTGTCGTTTTTCAATTGTAATATAAAATAAAATACATTTGGACGTTATTTTCTTGCTACAATGTTGTTTTCGGATCATTCAAGCCAAAGTTATGCCAACTGCACTTGTGTAACATTTCGAAAGAAGCCACGCGGGAGTCTGGGGGCGGAGCCCCCCAGAAGTTGAGAAAATTTTGTAAATTGCAATAGAATTCATAATGGAAATGTTTAAAAAGATTAATTCATTAAATGTCAAAAATAGGATTGGCCAAATTCAAATTTCTGAAAAACACTTCACCTATCGATTTCTTTCTTTTTCCAACTTTTTGGAATAATTTTTTCACAAACTTGCTGGTCACCAAGGCCGCACCCAGGGGGGGGTTCAAGGGGTCTAGACCCCCCCCCCTTTTGGGATGACTAAATGGAAAATTTTTGCTATTTTTATGGCAAAAACAGCTATTTTTAAAAAATCGCGCCTTCGGCGCGATAATTTACAAATTAACGTCCAATGTACTGTTTTTGGGCAAAAATGCAAAAAATTTTCAAGTTCTGGGGAGCTCCGCCCCCCAGACCCCCCGTTGCATTTTACCTTGGACCCCCCCCCTTTTCAAAATCCTGGGTGCGGGCCTGCTGGTCACGTACTAAGTTTCGGTGCTTTAACTGCTACTGGGGACGGCTCCATATAGTACAGACACACAAATTATATATACAGTAGATACGTACCCAAAACAACGGAGGAAGTATATATATATTATAGGGGAGCGCGAGAGCGTATGTATGTGGAAAACAGGCTATTTATACAGCATTTTTAGCATTTTTGGCTCATTTTATTCTCCCCCCCCCACTTTTCGACCTCCCCCCACCCACTCTCCCCCTCTCCACTTATTTTTGCCTAAAGTAAACCCAGTATATATATATATATATATATATATATATATCATAGGGGTCGCGGCAGCGACCCCTATAATATGTGTGAAAAGTGGCTGGAGACAGTGTAAAATAAGCTGCGCAGAAGCTGCGCAAAATCCTGCGCAGATCCTGCGCAGATTTCATGCGCAAATTGTAGAACACATCGAGTTTAGTATGTCTGTGAAGTTTCAACTTTTTTGCGCCGCAGCTGCGCCACAGCGCCGCAGTGGCGCCGCAAAGTCGGCTCATAGCGAAAAGTGACTATTTTTGTGGTCGTCGCTCAGGTCGAACGTTACGAGCTGGAGCTGATTTCTTTTTATATTCAGAAATTACATATATTGAACTAACTAACGGTCCAGGTTGCGTTTCTCTATCGCTTCCCCAGCGACCACAGTGGCCCGTCAAAGATGGCGAAAATCCGAAAAATGAAAAATCATTTCTCGCTATCTATTTAACTTTGAAAGCTCAAATCTTCTATACAATGGTTTTCTGGCACGGAGAATCGATTCCCGCAGTCAGTTTTACCGTCAGACCCACCCATCTTGCTGGGCTGGTTCCAACTTGCCGTCGGGAGGGTCAAGTCGGAAACCGCTTCCTGGAGGTCCATAGTAGGCTCTACCTGGCCTCTCAAAACTTTGTCTATAGGGGTTTTCTGGTGTGCCCAGCTCATTCCCGGTATCCGTTTTGCCGTCCGACGTGTCTATATTGCTGGGCTGGTTCTATTTTGCCGTCGGGAGGGTCAAGTCGGAAACCGCTTCCTGGAGGTCCATAGATAGTAGGCTCTACCTGGCCTCTCAAAACTTTTGTCTGTAGGGGTTTTCTTGTGTGCCCAGCTCATTCCCGGTATTCGTTTTGCCGTGCGACGTACCCATTTTGCTGGGCTGGTTCTACTTTGCCGTTTGAAGGGTCAGTCGGGTGGGAGGGTCAAATGGTCGAAAATAAAGTTTCTCAAAAGTGGTCAAATTTCGTATCAAATGAAAGCACTAAGTGAGCTGACCAACTTTTGTCATAGAACTGCATACCCAAAGTGGCTGTAGAGTGCTGTGGTGGGGTGGGGTGCGGACTTAGGCGATTTTGGGTCAAAAATAAAATTTTTCAAACGTGGTAAAATTTGACATCAAATGAAAGCCCTAAGTGAGCTGAGCAACTTTTGTCATAGAACTGCATACCCAAAGTGGCTGTAGAGTGCTGTGGTGGGGTGGGGTGGGGACTTAATCGATTTTGGGTCAAAAATAAAATTTTTCAAAAGTGGTAAAATTTGGAATCAAATGAAAGCCCTAAGTAAGCTGAGCAACTTCTGACATGGAGCCGTCCACCAATAGTCACGTGCCTATGAAACTTTTGTCTTTACTTCTTCAACCGGAATTTAAAAGATATATATAAGTATTTATATTTATTTATTATTTATTTAAATGATATTTAAAGGATATATATACGACACAGCCAACACACACATATTATCCTCTTTTGTGCGGAGCATTTTTGTTACTTATATATATATATATATATATATATATATATTGTTATTGTTATTGTCAGGGTATTTTTTAGGGATTTTTTCGGGGGGGGGGGGGCTTCCGAGGGGGGGGGGAGAAATTTTCGGGGGGGGAAGATTTTTTGCCTAAATGAGCCAAAAAATGGTATTTTTTGGCGTATTGTGCATGGTGAAACGCTAAAAGTTCTCAAAAATGCCAGGATTTAAGCTAAAAATAGCTATTCTTACAAAAAAATCTTCGGCGAAGCCGAAACATTTTTGAAAATTTGCCTATTTTTGGCAAAAATTGGGGCACCCAAAAAATCCCGAGGGGGGAAGCAAAAATCCCGGGAGGGGGCGATTTCGGGGGGGGAAGGCATTTTCGGGGGGGGGAGGTCAATTTCGGGGGGGGGGCCGCCCCCCCCCCCTGTAAAAATACCCTGATTGTGAAAACTGTTATTTTATGACTGCTTTGAATAGATATATACTCCTTACGCATGTGTATTGATGATGATGATATACAGGTGATGAGCTAAGCTTTGTCCAGCTGGCAGAACAGACCGCTCTGGCATGGGTTGGTGACATGTGTTCGTTTGGAGCCCAGAGCCGGGCTGTGCCAGTTCCATTGTCCTCCCGCCGGAACGTTTGGTCTTCTGCCGGAAGCATCTGTGGCAGCCTGAAGTCTCTTGGTTCTAATGTCGCTGAGCAGCGCTTCAAGTACGTCTTTGTATTGCAGTCCGGTTGGATGCAGGGTATTTCTAGGGATCCCCAGTGGGAGATGTCTGGCTTATATATCCCTTTTCATTTTGTTATGGGGGACTTCATGAGGGGCCCATTGATGAGATGGGCTCACCCAAAATGGGGAGCGTATTTTTGGAAAATTTTTGTGGATTTTTGTGTACAAACAAACTGCTAAAAATAAGAAAAATTTTTAATTTTAACTGGTATCATAGGGGTCGCGGCAGCGACCCCTATAATATGTGTGAAAAGTGGCTGGAGACAGTGTAAAATAAGCTGCGCAGATGGTGCGCAAAATCCTGCGCAGATTTCATGCGCAAATTGTAGAGCACATCGAGTTTAGTATGTCTGTGAAGTTTCAGCCCCGTATCACTTACCGTTAAAAAGTTACGCCCCGGACCGGTTATGGCGGCGATGTTTTTTTTCCGGTTTCTCCTATTTGATGGTTGTATTGTACATAATGTTCGCCGCTTTCACGTGATCTGCAGCGGTGGGCCAACCTAAAGGGCTATGGGGTCTAGTAGTACCCTCTAAAGAATTTAAGAATCACAACTTTTTTTGCGCCGCAGCTGCGCCACAGCGCCGCAGTGGCGCCGCAAAGTCGGCTCATAGCGAAAAGTGACCATTTTTGTGGTCGTCGCTCAGGTCGAACGTTACGAGCTGGAGCTGGTTTCTTTTTATATTCAGAAATTACATATATTGAACTAACTAACGGTCCAGGTTGCGTTTCTCTATCACTTCCCTAGCGACCACAGTGGCCCGTCAAAAATGGCGAAAATTCGAAAAATGAAAAATCGAAATTTCTCGCTATCTATTTAACTTTGAACGCTCAAATCTTCCATACAATGGTTTTCTGGCACGGAGAATCGATTCCCGCAGTCAGTTTTACCGTCAGACCCAGCCATCTTGCTGGGCTGGTTCCACTTTGCCGTCGGGAGGGTCAAGTCGGAAACCGCTTCCTGGAGGTCCATAGTAGGCTCTACCTGGCCTCTCAAAACTTTGTCTATAGGGGTTTTCTGGTGTGCCCAGCTCATTTCCGGTATCCGTTTTGCCGTCCGACGTACCTATTTTGCTGGGCTGGTTCCACTTTGCCGTTTGAAGGGTCAGTCGGGTGGGGGGTCAAGTGGTCGAAAATAAAATTTTTCAAAAGTGGTCAAATTTGGTACCAAATGAAAGCCCTAAGCGAGCTGAGCAACTTTTGTCATAGAACTGCATGCTCAAAGTGGCTGTAGAGTGCTGTGGTGGGGTGGGGTGGGGACTTAGGCAGTTTTCGGTCAAAAATGAAATTTTTCAAAAGTGGTCAAATTTGGTACCAAATGAAAGCCCTAAGCGAGCTGAGCAACTTTTGTCATAGAACCGCATGCTCAAAGTGGCTGTAGAGTGCTGTGGTGGGGTGGGGTGGGGACTTAGGCGATTTTCGGTCAAAAATAAAATTTTTCAAAAGTGGTCAAATTTGGTACCAAATGAAAGCCTTAAGCGAGCTGAGCAACTTTTGCGGTGTCGGATTTATGCCTTTCTCAACCGGAATATAAAGGATAGACATAGGCCCAACACACATATTATCCCCTTTTGTGCGGAGCATTTTTGTTACTTGTTAGGGTAAATTAGTGAAAATTTAGTTAAAAATCCGGCGACACCGGTAAAATTTTTGAAAAATTAGGGTTAAAAATTTGACAATTTTTGGGGTTATAGGGGATAGATCGGAATTTATGGGGTGTCGCAATGGGGGGCGGCACTAGGAATATAAACCAGGAGTTTTTGCAAAATGAACCAAAATTTGATAGGTTTTGGTCGTATTTTACATGAAAAAATGCTAGAAATTCTCAAAAACGCGTGGATTTAGTCTACAAATATATATATATACGTATATACGTATTTTTAGGTAAGTTTTTGAAAATTTTCCTATTTTCGCTAAAATTTGGTTCCCCCATAACTCGCGGGTTAGGAAAGCAAAAATCGTGGAGGGGCCATTTGGGCCTCCTCTTTAAAAAATGGTCAGGTGTGTCGGTGTAACCTCTATACGTACGTACATACAAATTAAATTACGAGATTAAATCATCATCCCAGGTTAATTCCAAGTTAAGGTTAGCACAATTAACCCGGGTAGTGACTTCGTCCGGTTTTAGACGCTGATAACAACCCAAAATAAGCCTATTTATGTAAATTTTAATGGAGGAAGTGAAAGTCCTTTGACTGGCTTGAGGAAGTTTACTGTATTTGGATCGGGAACCTTTTTTTAATGTTTGATTAGATAATCACTAACAATTCGAAACCTCGTGTTGCCGATTTCGGACCATTTGCTCAGTTTCGTCAGAAATGACGCCACTGGCAAAAACCTGTCCAGAATTTATATACATTCTCGTTTATGCAGATCGTCTCTTCAATTACGTACATGTGTGCTAATAACTAACATTTAAAGTTTTTGTTTAGAGTGAACGACCCCTGGATCCAAACATAACAGCCAGAGAATGGTTGACGGATGAAATGGCGATTTCTCCCAGGCCCCGCGCGTCTATTTCACTGATTCAGGGGTCCTGACCGGGGAACTGGGGGCCTTCTACCCCACTGTTCAGGCCAGGCCGTCTGTGCTCACCTGCATCCAGCGATCTGTTCACAGGGTTGGGAGCCCCAGTTGTGGGAAGCTGGTGACCCTGGCGTCGGACAATGCCTACAAGGTTCTGTCTCGCTGGGGGCGTCACCTCTGGCAGCGTCCCTTCTTTCCCAAACTTTCCCATGTCTATCAACTACGGGTGCCTACCTATCGTCAGCAATGTAGCTCCATATTGGCTGCTCCTGGTAAGGACAATTTGTTTATTTGTAGTTCAAGAAAGGGGCGTTAAAGATTCTCCTAAACGCTGAGAGTTTTGTTTATTTAGGAGAAATGGAGCGGTGGTATTCCCCCTAAAAGTTAGGAGTATATTGTGAAACGGCATTCTCCTAAGTAGTTTCCCAAGCCGGATTTAGGAACGTTGTTTTAAAATGCAACCAAGAAAACTTTTTGTTTTTTTCTAATAGTTCTGTTAGTTTGCAAGCAGTTTGTTGCGTCTTCGAAATTGAACTATATAACCCTTTGATCGAAGAGAAGTGAAAGCATTGTGTAAAGTTAGAAATTTGTTTGCGAAGCGAAAGCTGAAAGGATGGCAAGCTACAGCTCGCTCAGTATATACTTGATAGAACATTTTTCCGTTTTCATTTTCGGGACCGCTTAGGCATTTGCTTTAACGTAGTTAGTCATTTTTCAAAATTTGAAGTTGATGTTTTCGAAAAATTATCACTTTTTGACCCAAAATTTCAATACACCAAATTTTTACGCTGTAATTTTTTGCGCCTATATACTTCATCGACACTCATGGTCGACCGCTGCAGGCTATTTTTCTCTACCTTCCTCGCATTTGCTCGAGTACTTTACGATGGTAACCTTTTCACCCCTCACGAACCTCTAATTAGCTGGCACCAGGCCAACACTGTCTCCAGAGGGCCGCGCAGACGCCTTTATACCCATATTATGTAGGGGCGCTATCGCCCCCTACATAATATTACACATTTTCAGAAAATTTGCAACGAAAATTCGGGTGTGGGTAAAACCCGGCCCCGGCCCCGGCGCACGCACTTGTAGTAGGTGGGTAAAACCCGGCCCCGGCCCCGGCCCCGGCGCAGGGTAAAACCCGGCCCCAATGTTTAGAAAACCCGGCGCAATAAAACACTTGAGTATAATATGCATGATATATTGTATTAGTGTGTAACTTACGATAATGTAAACTGTATGATCCCTTACAACAATGGAAAAGTATATTTGTACGCATTGTCTTGCTGTATTGCATTATATAACAATTAAGTCACGCAATCAAATAATTTTCTTACAGATTGCATTTAATTTAATTTATTGCATTTAAACATTTACATTTAATAACGCATTTATATAAACGGCGTTAGGATACTCATTTTGAATAAAAAATGCATATATACTATTCGTACAATATACTCTATACCTCACGATGTTTTAGAATAGGGCTGTAAATTGTAAAAAAAGTAAAATTTACCTTAATAGTTAATAATTGTAAAAACATTTTTACAGTTATTAACAGTAGCAAAATTTCAAACATTTTAGCAGGTTTTACACTTTTTAACACTCATTTTTGCTGATATATTTGTAATGCAAATGTGCATGTATTTGATGATATATTGTTTCAACAAGCAAAGAAAATGAAGATAAATTAGATTTTCCAAAATCATTTCTTTGCAATTTTTAAACAAGATCTATGTAATCTTAAGTGTGCTTGAAAATGTTTTCTTTCAAAATTAGCACTAAAGTTTTGAAAATTTGCAATCAATTTCTCTCCCAATTCAGTCCCAGTTAGAAGGGAAAATTTGTTTGATGTAACTTTCGAAAAATCAGACCAATTTAGCTCAAACTTTGCGTGGAATAGACCAACACATTTCTGATTGATCGGGAATGTGTAGAATTTTAAAATTTAAGAATTCTTAATATGTAAGTTTACTACGGGGATGCCAAGAGAAGAGGTACAAAAATTTTCAAGTGCTCCTTAATTTCCCCCTTCCCTTGGAAAACTTAATTTTTTTTAAAAAATTATATACAGTTTTACCTATTACGTACTATCTCAAGAAATAATTATACTGAATAATTTAAAACTTTTTATTCGGATCTTACAAATATATACTATGAGTTCAAAATAATTTGTTTTGATAGGTAGGTACCATTAATGAATGTATATATATATTAAATGGCTACAAAACCTTGTGTAAAGAGGTAAGTATAAAGATATTAAATCGATCAACTACGCCTTAAATGTTTACATATATGCGTAATTACACATAAACCTCTTTTATGCTACATAAGAATTTACACTGTATCTGCGCCGGGCTAGTGCGCCGGGTTTTACCCACTTATTAAACTCTTCGTGCGCCGGACTGGGGCCGGGGCCGGGTTTTACCCATGTGCGCCGGGGCCGGGGCCGGGGCCGGGTTTTACCCAGACGGACGCATTTCAAGCTCTTTCTTCAAAGACACAACAATTATACTGTTATGAAGGAGAAAATTCGTGCCGCGGGCGCGAAATGTTTTGCTTTGCTTTTCTGTTGTTCTCCTTAATTTTTTCTACCTTCGAATCGCGGGCCCCTCTGTTCGCATTTTTAGAGATTTTTTACACTTTACATTATATTACATTATTATTATTATTATTACATTATATACTTTACTTTGGATATTTTACAAACAAATGTGAAATTCACATAGTAGGCCTCTCCTACTTTTGCTATTTTTCCTATTTTTTCCTATTTTTCTTTGAAATTCCTTTTCTTCCTATTTTTGATGAAAATTCCTTTTTTCCTATTTTTTCATTATTTTTATCCAGTTTTTGATTATTTCAGTATTAATGTCTGAGATAATGTTTAGTGTACGCATTAATCCCGGATTTTCAAAACTTTTCGGCTTTAGCCTGCCAACACCGGGACAAAATTAATTCTTTAGATTAATTTTCAAATGCACACCCCATACCCCATTGAAGCTCCAAAATCGAAGACTGTATGAGGAAAATTACCTTAGTCTCAAGCGGTACCCTCGTTTCGCCCATTATTACAATTTCAAGCAGTTGATATATAGCTCGTAAATCGTGGAGGCATGGATGAAATAACTCAATATTTAAACTTGGTACGTACAACAATGTATGGCTACATTATGTGTAAAAAGTCCCGAAATAAGTTCTTTTAGCGTTCTAACACCCTCCGCGCAATCCCGATTCAAAAATTCGAGATTTCCGGTCAGAGTGGATTTTCCCAATTTCTGAACGGTTGGCAGCTACTATACATTTATGACTACATTCATTCGAAAGATCTCATTGAGCTTCACATTTTTGCTTTTTAAAGCAAGTTTCTAGCTTTTCTCTACCGTGACATATAGCCGATTTTCTTGTTTTGGCGCGAAAACTTGTCATTTTTGCAGAAATCAAATAAACATTTCATGAACTACGCAAGCCGCAAAATCAAACTAAGGGCGTCTATCTGAAGGTCTCACAGGGACAAATTATCCGACGCATTATCATCTTCCAACTGGTATATATCCTGTAGGCTGCTATCATAAAAAAATGTAGTTTTGCAAAAACATGACCAATTTTTTCCAAAGATTGTGGAGCATTCACCATGCAAGTTGGAGGGCTGCTACTGAACAAATGTGTTCTGCACAAATATAGCCAGGGACGATTTTTTAGTTGCCCCGATTGCTGCTTTCATATACATTAACATAGGGTCGGGTTGTGGGGGGGGCTTGCCCCCAAGAAATTTTGAGGGGGCTTGTACCTTGACCAAAAATTTTCAGGGGGGCTTGTACCTCAAGAAAAAATTTGTTAAAATTTTCAAAACATTAATGCTACTTTTATTAAAATGAGCAATTTTTTGTCAAAATTTGCAGAAAAACCTTCAATTTTTGGAAAAAATTTCTATATTTTGCCTGATTTTCCCGGAAAATTAAATATTGTAGCTAAAAAAGTACGGCGAAGCCGGAAATTTTTTGAAATTTTAATGTAAAAACTAATTTTTTTCGGCTGTTTTTCGTTACCCCTTGGCCATTTTTTCGTTATCCCTTGTACCCGACGGCAATAGGGCTTGTACCTTGTCCGGGTTGGGGGGGCTTGGACCCCCCCTCGTTAATCTATGGCTGCTTTCTAGCTATAGTAATCGCTTGACAAATTTGGGAAAAGTTGGCTAAATACAGGTTACGCACACATTTCAGCTTATTTCTCTATAACGAAGAGCGATTTCACAAAAAATAAAAAATCGTCCCCAGCTATTTGATGGAGGTATCGAACGATATAACCGATGTCTCGCGGAAAAATTTACTTGAGTCTGCAAAAATTCTGGAAAATTATTCTTCTAAAATGTGTTAACAATATTTTAGAAAAGAAACATTATTTTCGTGGCATGCATTAAAAAGAGAAAATGTCAAGCTACATTTTGATATAAAAATGACTTCTTAACTCCAAGTAATGTTTGAGTAATAATGGTGCAAACTTTATTCCTGGACTGCACCAAAAAACTTCAAGGTTAGCTGCGGAATAGCAGAAGACTAAGTCCAAGTTTTGAATGGGAATCCAGTAGTTAGAGTTCTGCTATTCTGCTGCTATTCCTAAACTTTATTGGTGCAGTCCACGGTATGTGACCAAAGGGAATCACCACCTTAAGTCCATTTTAGAAAGTTTCTGAGTTTTCTCTCTACTTTTTTTGATAAGTTACACATTATTAAAAAATCAACAGAAAATGAAAATTATTTTGGAAAAAACTGGCGAGATTTTTGAAAATTCTTGGATATTTATAATGGCAGCAGTCATTATTTACAACTTAAAAATACGTTCAGAAACTTCAAGTCCTTCAAAGTTCGCTAATTTCTGGCATTTCAGGAACAGTCATTCATTGCTGACGTCATGAAGTCACTCAGGCTATGGGAAACAAGCAAGCCCCAAAAGAGGCATTATTCCTCTATAGACCTATGAAAATCCAATTGTCGTCTCTCGTCTTATCACAGTACTTCTCCCTCTTCTTCACAAAAAGAAACCATCTTTCCGACAATTTTTCTTAAATTTCTTTCCTTCAGTTATTAGAAATCCTACTGACTCGTTTTTTGCTGAAGCATTGAAGAATAGATTTTCAGTTTTTTTTATTGATTTAGCTTTCAGCTATTCAAAAAACATAAGCTGACTCCTAACGCTGTCCTGTTCAGCTTCCGAGTCAGCTTGCGAAACTACAGCTTTGTGCCCAAAAACATGTCATTATGACATCTTAAATATATATTAGCTGAAGAAACCAAATTTGCATATTCCATCGAAAGAACAATTCGCCCTAAGCTAGCCCTGTGCTAAAGATAGGGCTTATAGATGGGGAGATGGCATAGTATAAACAAGAGATACCTAATCTCTTTTTATACATTCCGGCTCCAGCCGGAACAAAAACGGAAAAATACCGGAGTAAACCGGAAAAGTTCCTGGCACGCTATTGTATTTCTATGCTTAATTGTTGGCATCTGTATGTCGGCACACATAGGTTCTATAAATTTTTGTTTTTACTTTTATAGTTTCCGTAATTTATCACCATCTAAGATTGCTCGAACACCGCTAGCTGTAAAAAATGCCCAAGAAAAACGCTGTGGCCTGTATGGTCGAGATGTTGCTGGATCTCCTTCTAGAACCAGACCAGGGACTCGGAGCAAATCACGTGACCCGTGACGTCAATCAGCTTTAAAAGAATTTCTCAGGATGATGGTACCTTTTAAATTTCATTTGTGTCGAATACATCTTACAGAATTCGTGGGAGTTTTCCCGGTCAGCTGGTTTTTCTTAGGCAAAGCTTTCAGGGGGAAGTCTGGGGAGGGGGGCGGCCCCCTCCCAGGTCTGGGGGAGAAAAATGTTTTTCACAGATGCTTAAAAATTCATATTTTTTGCTGCTGATCTAAGAATTTAACTATTTTTAACCTAAGTTTAAGCTTAAAATAGCTTAAAATGCTAGTAAAAGGACAATGAATCCGGCGAAGCTAGAAAAGTTTTGAAAAATTTACCCTAAAAGCCCTATTTTTCTGTAAACTTCTGAAGTCTGGCCTCAATTCTGGAGGGGTGCGGTTCTGGGGGAGCGCCCCAAGTCTGGGGAGAAACCGAATTCTGGGAAGCCCCCCTGTAGGAAATGGCCAGGTCAGATCTTTAGTCTGCAGTTAGTGAGGCATAAATTAATGAATTAGAGCAGTGTTATGATCCGAATTGGTGTTTCTAGCTCAAACTATAGCTAAGTTTTATAGCTTATGGTCTCCATGCCTCAGTTGGCACAAAAGCTTGTACAGTAAACGAAAGTTGCTTGTTCAAATCCGGTCAAGCATAGATTTTTAGACTTTGACTGGTGCACGACCACATTTCCATTGTGGTGGTCCACGAGGTCGGTACCACCACATCAGGCAACAGTGAATACAAACAAACTCATGAAATTGATTATTTAATGGAATAGAGCTTATTCTTGAGCCTGCAGCTATTTCATTGCTTTACTACGTTTTTACTTTTGAAGATAGTAGGTTTTAATTAGGGAATTTGTTTCTTTTCCGGTTAATTATTTGGTGACCTGTTAGTGTAAAATAGTTGTGCGGACGTTAACTTTTGGTTTAGATGAATTGGTTGAACCCTGGCAGCCACAAGAACCTTCACAAGCTAAAGGTCCCGCTGCTAACCTTCCCTCGATCGTTAAGAATCTCAAATTGGACAGCCCAGATGTTGAGAAGCCAGCAGAACCTTCGTCTTCCGCAGGGGATCTGGTTGGATTCGTTAGGCTAATGAAGCCTTAGTCCTTCCAAAATACAGGACGTTTGGCTTTTTACGACCGTAGCTAGTTGTGTTTATGTGATACTGTTTGTGTTAATATTGGACTGCTGGGTTTGCTTTAGGCGAAAAAAAGTGGGGGGGAGCACCCCCCCCCACTAGTGGGGGGAGGTCGAAAAGTGGGGGAGGGGAATAAAATGCCAAAAATACCTTATAAAAAGCCTGTTTTCTACATACTGCTATAACTAAGCTTAAAAGTGCTCAAAAATTGAGTTTTAGCACCAAAAAAGACGATTTTTGACCAAAAATTTCCGGCTTAGCCGGAAAAATTTTGAAAATTGTGACCGAAAATCCTAAAAATTAGGTATTTTCTGGGCACCTTAGGGTGAGTGGGGGGAAGCCCAAAACAGTGGGGGGAACCCGAAAAGTGGGGGGCGCCCCCCGCCCCCCCCTTAGTAAAGTAAACCCAGGACTGGAACAGGCTACTGACTGTCATGAGTAATGCGTGACCGGCCTTTGGTGAGATTGGGATTGCCTTCCAATTCAAGCTTCCCATTCCTTAACCTGCCCATACGAGTCTAAACGTTTTCAAAGTATACTAAACTAAAGATATGGGGATTCTCCTTCAGTTTTTCTTTATTTGATCACTTCCATGTTTGGTTCAAGTTGAACGAACTAACGAAAGGCGATGTTTGTGGAAAATATGCAAGGATCTTACATGGTCATGGACGCTACGCTACCATGCGCCTGTCATAGTCATCTGACAGTTTTTCCGCCAATGGAATCACCAAAGTTTTGAACAAAAGAGGTCAATATTAGAGTTTATTCTGTGGTTCTTTTCAGTTTTGCAATTTTGTATTGCATAGTGGTGGGTTATTTAATTATTTTTTGCATTATGGGGTCCTTACAGAAAATTCTGCTGAATAATGTAGCAAGAGTGCATAATAACTAAGAGTATGACACTAGGCATGCTCTTAGTATCAGAGCAAAAACTTTGTTCTGCTTGCTAACGGCTGACCCTCCCCACGCAAATTAGTCCCTCATGACTCCCGCAACTCAGTACGTAGTCGATACGGGGCTACTCTCACTGGCTCTATGCTTGTGTGTTCACTGGCTCAAGCTTGAAACAAAAACTATGTGCGCGATTTTTGTGCCTGCTTCTAGCTTAAAAACTCAAACATAGGGTGCGAATTTCATGTAAGTTATGGGCCTAATTTGGGGGGGGGTCAACAGTTAGCGAGCAGAGCTTGGTTTTTGCTCTGATAACTAAGAGCATGCCTAGTGGCATACTCGTAGTTACTCTTAATAATAGCAAGAGTACATAATATAAGAGTGTGCCACTAGCAATACTATGTTATCAGAGCAAAAACTATGCTCTGCTCGCTAACGGCCCATTCCCCCGCAAATTAGACCCATCACTTCAAAGAATTTTGAGCGCTATGTTTGTGTTCTAAAGCTCGAAGCAGGCACAAAATTCGCGCACGCACTGCTTGTGTTTTCGAGCTTAAGCACACAAACATAGAGCGAGTGAGCGTACCCCCGTTTCGACTAGGTACTGATTTGCGGGGGGGGGCCACTAGGGTCTGATTTGCGGGGGCTGGCCGTTAGCGTGCAGAGCATAGTTTTTGCTCTGATAACATAGAGTGTGCCTAGTGGCACACTCTTATATTATGTACTCTTGATAATACATAGTAATGTAAGCACTGCTGAGAGTGAATGAGTGAATTTAGGCTGCCATATTCTGCCAAACAGTGGCCCACCCAATGAATTGTCCATTGGCGTTTGGTGGAGTGGCGCTTTTTTAGATTTCTTACTGCTCACTTTTACTAAAAAACTAAAAGTTCTTGAATAAAGGTTGTGACTGATAAAGCTATTTCAAGGTTTAGAATCAATTGTGTGTTCTTTGGATAGGCATATATATAAGCAACTGGCACTTCCCGAGCAGCTCTTGTCGTCCGCAGAAATTTATCGAATTTGTTGAAAACTTTAAAAGCAGTAATTATAAGACCGTTTCCAAAAAATAGCCTATGTGCGTTTTTTCGGTTTGAGGCACTTTTTTGGATTACTGTTCTCCGACTCTGGACAGGGCCGGTGCATAACACTATTGCCGATTCCGAAAAAACGCCCAAGGGACACTGTTTGGAATAATGCGGTAACCATAAGTTGTTTATTTTGAACACATTTAGATGATCAACCGCGATGGGTTTTGGAGGCAATGAAATTCTTGGCAATTGTAAATTTAATGCTCAGTGTCAGTTCACTTTCTGATCCCTTACCATTTTCCAGAGCCCCGTACTTTTAGTTTCTGCGATCAAATGTCTTCGTTGACGACTAGATTGCAAATCATATTATAAAAGAAATTAGTCCTTCTTTTAAGTCCTTAAGCAAAATTGCATGTTTTGGAATGAAGAAGTTTTTGTAGTTTCACTCTAACAATCTCAATTTGCTGTGGTCTTGTCCTATCGTTGATATAATTTTGCAGTTTTTCCTCAGCAGCTATAAGTGTTGCTTCTTTTTAGGGCCTTGGCATCGTAATCCTTTCGGGATATATCCCTTTATCCAGGATTTGATCTGGATGTTTACCGAACTTTGATGGACTTTTTCCGAGCTCAGCCAGATCCGATAATTCCTCTACCATTTCAGAGACTGTTGGCTGACATTTTGGGTATACAATCGTTTTTGACGTTTTTGATACGATTAAAAGCACACTAGGTAAGGTCAAGAGTGCATAATATAAGAGTGTGCCGCTAGGCACACTCTATGTTATCAGAGCCAAAACTATGCTCTGCTCGCTAACGGCCCACCCCCCCCCGCAAGTCAGACCCATCACTTCAAAGAAATTCAAGCGCTATGCTTGTGTTCCAAAGCTCAAAGCAGGCACAAAATTCGCGCACGCACTGATTGAGTTTTCGAGCTTAAGCACATAAACATAGAGTGAGCGTACCCCCGTTTCGACTAGGTACTGATTGGCGGGGGGGGGTCACTAGGGTCTGATTTGCGGGGGGGTGGGCTGTTAGCGAGCAGAGTATAGTTTTTGCTCTGATAACATAGAGTGTGCCTAGTGGCATACTTAGAGTTGGAAGTGGGTCGACTTTCAGGTCAGTGGGTACCCGCGGGTCAGAGCGGGTCAAGTGTTATTTTCGTTCACACCAGTTTTCACGCGAATTTCACCAGAAAATTTACAATTTATGCTAAATTTTCAATTTTTCTTTAACTGTTGGCTTAAATAAATAAATAAATTTTCAAATAAATAAATTTTTAATTAAATACTTCACTGTGAACGTGTGTAAAAGGTTAATTTTGCTCGAAGCATGCTATAGAGTACTCAAATATGCGATAGTGTCCAAATTAAAGAAGTGGGTCAAGTGGGTCGCAAAAATCTCAGTGGGTCGCGGGTCAGGGGTCCGCGGGTCGCGGGTACCGGCGGGTCACAAAATTGCGACCCACTTCCAACTCTGGGCATACTCTTAGTATTATCAAGAGTACATAATAACTAAGAGTGTGACAAGCCTCAAGCTCTTAGTTATTAAGCTTGTGGACATGATATGCACGATAACAGCTGACCCCCCCACAAATCAGACCCATCACTTCAAAGAAATTAGCACGCTATACTTGTGTGCTGAAGCTCGCAACAGACGCACATTGAACCAACTGAGTAGTTGTGTTTTCGAGCTTTAGAACGTAGGCATAGCGTGCGAATTTCTGTGAAGTGATGGGTCTAATTTGTGGGGGGGGGGTCAGCCGTTATCATGCAGATCAGGTCACCAAGCCTAATAACTAAGAGCTTGACGCTTGTCACACTCTTAGTTATTATGTACTCTTGGTATTATGTACTCTTGGTAAGGTTAAGGAGTAGTGGTTCTGCTATACATTTTAAAGTTAGTTACAAGTTAAGTTTAAGTTTTTCTATTGGATTTTTAATTTAAGAATTTCGGTTGAATTAAATACAAGTTATATTTGCCAAAGACTGATTTTATTGAGTATTTTCAGAACGTTGTAATTCTATGATTTCCTCTGAAGAGGGTGAGGATGAATTTTGGTGTGAGGATTTTTTCGAGAGCGGAGAAGACTTGGCGAATTCTGCTGCTGCACTGGTGCGCTACGGAACAGAGTCACTCCCCGGTGACTCGTCTGCTGCCTCCAACTCCAGCTGTAGCCTCCAAATCTGGTTCCTCTTCTGGCCAGGGTGCTAGTGCCGCCGGCAAATCTCTGACGCCGGTCTTTCGTCGCCTGGGCTCGCTGACCAGCAGCCAGCGATTTGGGACGCGCGCTGGAGTACCGCCTGATGCGCTGCTCTCCTCTGGACGTTCTATCCTCGCTCATGGTTCCAGGCACAGCTGGCTATACCATCCAGTTCAACTGATTCAACTGACTGGGGGTCTGCCAGCTGCATTAGACAGTCTCCCAGGTCTGGTCAAAACTCCGGACCTGCTGCGTCGATTCCAGATTTCGTCCTTGCTGCGATCTCACCTTCCCGTACCGGTTCCGGTTTCGGTCACTCAGGCGGGTCAGCGCGATCAGGCCGCTGGCCTTCCGCCGACCGGTCGCCTTTTAAGAGCCACCCAGCGGCTACGTGCCTTCCTGGAACGCCAGGTCCGAGGCTATCGAGGTAGCATTGCCTCCACTACGGGGACTGACTACGGCTGGCAGTGGGAGGCTGGCGTGCCAGATTTCCCAATCGGTCGGTGACGATTCGGATGATCTGATCTCATGTCCACAGCTTCCCTTGTTTTTACCGGAAAGCTTAGACTGCCTTCTGGAGGCTCTTCATTTGTGGGCACTTCTGCTGCCTACGGCGCAGCGCCGTTGGCTTCAACTGATTCTCCGGTTACTATTAAAAATGGTTGCCAACCGCTGCTTGAAACTGAAGCCTGGAATGGATAATTTTGAAAAGGTTGGCTCAAATGGTGTATTCATATTATTTTATTTTGTAGTTTGTTTATTTGTTTGCTTGAAAATTATTTTAAAATAAAAAACGTAAAATTAAAAATTTGTTTTAATTTTTTGCAAACTGTTGTCTGATAAAATTTTAATTGTTTGCGCTTTCTATTTATGTATATTTCCAGTAGATGACGGTTTTCTCTACCTTCCTCGCAGTTTCCTTGCCACCGACTGTGTGCGAAAAAAATTTGAGCAAAATCGACAAAGTTTTGATGGAGTTTTGGGGGGGTCAAATTTGGCCCAAAATTGATTTTGGCAAATTTTGGACAATTTTTCAAAAAAATCAAAAATTACCAGAATTAAAGTTACATGTCTAGTTTTTCATGAGAATTACTAACAACACCCTAAACTGTGTTTTCATGCATAAACGAAAATTCTAGGTCAAGAATTGTTGCTCCAGTTCATGATTGAAGTTGGAACTTTTTTACACTGTATTTTTTGCCAAATTCACCGGTCACTCATGGTCGACCGCTGCAGGCTAAAATTTTTTCTCTACCTTCCGCGCATTTTCCATGTCACCAACTGTGTGCGATAAAAATTTGAGTAAAACCGATAACGTTTTGTTGGAGTTTTGGGGGGAGTCAACGTTGGATTTTGGCCAGTTTTGACAATTTTTCAAAAAATCAAAAAATTATCACATTAAAGTTATGTCTAGTTTTCCATGGGAATTACTAACAACATCCTGAACTGTGTTTTCATGCATGAATAAAAATTTTGGGTCAAGATTTGCAGCTGTAATTCAAAATTGAAGTTGCAACTTTTTTACACTGTAAGTTTTTGCCTACTTCATCGGTCGCTCATGGTCGACCGCTGCAGGCTAAAATTTTGTCTCTACCTTCCTCCCATTTTCCTTGCCACCGACTGTGTGCGAAGAAAATTTGAGCAAAATCGATAAAGTTTTGACGGGGTTTTGGGGAGGTCAATGGCAAATTTTGGACAATTTTTCGAAAAAATTAAAAATTACCAGAATTAAAGCTACATGTCTAGTTTTTCATGAGAATTACTAACAACACCCTAAACTGTGTTTTCATGCATAAACGAAAATTCTAGGTCACGAATTGTTGCTCCAGTTCATGATTGAAGTTGGAACTTTTTACTCTGTAATTTTTTGCCAATTTCACCGGTCGCTCGTGGTCAACCGGTGCAGGCTCACATTTTTTCTTTACCTTCCGCGCATTTTCCACGTCACCAAGTGTGTGCGATAATAATTTGAGCAAAACCGATAACGTTTTGTTGGAGTTTTGGGGGGCAACGTTTGATTTTGGGAATTACTAACAACATGCTGAACTGTGTTTTCATGCATGAATAAAACATTTTAGGTCAAGATTTGCAGCTGCAATTCAAAATTGAAGTTGCAACTTTTTTACACTGTAAGTTTTTGCCTACTTCAACGGTCGCTCATGGTCGACCGCTGCAGGCTAAAATTTTTTCTCTACCTTCCTCGCATTTTCCTTGCCAGCGGCTTTGTGCGAAAAAGATTTGAGCAAAATCGATAAAGTTTTGATGGAGTTTTGGGGGGTTTTGAAAGTGGAATACTAGTTTTGCAGAACCAAACAAATTTTGTCATCGGGACCGTGTTAACAAGAGTGCATAATTGCACTATATATAAGAAGAAGAGTAAGCCACTAGAGGGCTCCTCTTATTGGCATTGCGTAACGGTGCTCCGACCACAATACGCGAATGTTCCCCCGTTTGGTGGGGGGGTAGCAGAAAAGAGGTCCCCGTTTGGTGGGGGGGTAGCAGAAAAGAGGTCCCCCTTTGGTGGGGGGGGTAGCAAAGAGAGGTCCCCCTTTGGTGGGGGGGGTATGCGAAAGAGGTCCCCGTTTGGGGGGGGGGTCGCCAACAGCCAATCTTAGTCTGACATGGCGACCCCCCCCCAAACGGGGACCCCCTTCTGCCTCCCTCCCCCCACCAAACGGGGACCCCTTTTGCATACCCCCCCCCACCAAACGGGGAGGGGGTATGCTTGTCTACCCCCCCACCAAACGGGGGAACATTCGCGTATTGTGGTCGGAGCACCGTTACGCAATGCCAAGAAGAGGAGCCCTCTAGTGGCTTACTCTTCTTCTAATATATAGTGCAATTATGCACTCTTGGTGTTAATGTTTCGTTGAATTGGTTGACGGTTGAATTATGTGTCTATATTTTATTTTCAGAGTAGAACGCTGTATCTACTTCTTATTCCATCGGCAGTTTGCCTGGGCGGCTCCGTACGTCTGGCCTATGCGGCTCCGGAGGCCGTTCCGTCCTTCGACGCTACTGTGGGCTGGAGTGGCGGCGATGATGTTGGTGACTCCGTCAGTCAGTCTGATGACTTTTCCTATCTAATCTCATGGACTCTCAATGATCTACCTTTAAATCTTTCTCTGATTGGAGATCGGTACGTGTGTATACTTACGTGTAAGAGCGGCAGTGACAAAACGTGTGTATACTTACGTGTAAGAGCGGCAGTGACAAAAAGTGAAGGTAGAAGAGTTTCAAATCCAGTATGTAACTGTTCGAAAGTTTCAAAATTAATATACTGAATTTAAAAGCTTACAGGTATCCCAGCTTTAAAGCAAGAATGCAAAAGCCGGAAATAAAATAGAAAACTAACATGAAAAAGCAGGAAAATATTCCTGGTCGCGTACATTGCTGTGGTGGTAGTGCTTTTTATATGCAAGTTCTCGTTCGGTTTTATATAAGTTCGATTTTGGGTCATTTTTGACCTAGAAATCGTTCAAAACTTAAGATTTTTTGTCCAACCTTTTTGCACCGTACTTGAAGTACTGCTAGCTAGATGTTGAAAGTGGATTACTAATTTTATGACACTGAATTTTTGGCTAAAATTTGCGCTGAAGAAATTGGAACTTTTGTTTTTCATAAAATTTTCAAATTTTGTTGGAACAAGGCGATTGAGACATGAAACCACCCTTTAGGGTCCTGGTTTTAAAGGCGCAGAATGAAACTAAACACAATAGGTTAATTTGGATTTTTTTCTGGGTTTCTGAACTTCGGTTAAAAATTTCGCAAAATCTGTTTTTGGTTACTTTTGACCTCCGAGAAGTCGTTCAAGGCTAAGTGTTGGGTAAATATGTTTTGCCCAAACAAGGCGACTCATGCATGAAAACACACGACAGGGTCTCGGCTGTCAAGAGTATTCCGCTACACTGGTTTTTCGATTTTAACATCTACGTATTTTTCACTGCATCTGCAACCTGTCTTCATACGGTACCTTTTTGATTTCTTTTCAGAATTGTTCGCTGTGGGTCAACGCAGCTTAGCCTGACTTTAAGGTCGGCTCCATGTGGTTCTCTGTTATCGTGAAGCCTGACAAAGAAGAAAACAATTCGAAAAAGATTTTAAATTTGTGATTTTTGTATTTTATTGTTTTGTATTGTGCTTAGGTAGGGTTCCGGCATTGTGCATAGATCAGGGTAGGCACATACAAAAACGCAATTGACCAATTCCACCATATTCTTTAGCTTTGAAAGAAAACTCACTGATTTAGGATTGAGGATCTAGTTATAATAATCACAATTACAACTCGGTATAGCGTATGGAGTACAACAACCTGTCGACAATCATGCGTGGCGCTTAGACTTACTTCAGTGTGCGTAGCTATTGTGTACAGTTCTGTTCTAGTAGCAGCCGTTTTGCCACTGGCTTTTAACAGACATTATAGTCCAAAATTTAAGACTAAAAATATGTGGGCGAGAGGTAGTGCCTCGTGCATATCTTGTCCTGAAAGGCCTGGTTACTCATGTATGCAGTGATTCTTTATACGGTTGCATGTAGCACGTCAGCTACTGTTTCCTGTGAAGACCCACTAATACTGGATTGACTATCTAGGGTGCCTTGGTTTTATTTCAGTGTAGCTGTACGTACCTAATTGCGGTTGCTCAGTGAGATAAATCTTAGTTAAGCCTATAAGGTGTGCACAATTGCATACAGTTCTAGTACCATCTGTTTTACCACACGCTTTTAACAGACATTATAGTCCAAAAGTTAAGACGGTACATATCTGGTTCATGTCCTGATAAGCCTGGTTGCTCCAGTAATCAGTGATTCTTTGTACGGTTGCATGTAGCACGTCAGCTACTGTTACCAGTGAAGACCCACTGACACTGGATTGACTATCTGGTGTGCCTTAGTTTTATTTAAGTAGAGCACTCGTGCCACACCCTTGGAGCTTCCCTAACGGCGTGCATATAAATCTCTGAATTCTAGCAATGTCGTGTTGTAAAATGCGTATACAACAATGACACAAGCTACAAATAACGCGTGCCACTAACCTAATGAAACTTGATTCTATGATGCTGCAGCGGAGAACATATATTCAAGCAATGTTTAAGGTCATCTGGCAGTAAATTTGCCGTGCCTGGGAGGCCTTTTTTTTGGTGTGCACCTGAAGTTGGAGCTTAGCTGCACGCTCTGTTGGACATGGCGCAGTAAAATAGTTTAGGTCCAGGTCTCCTAGTAACTTAAATCTTAATTAACGTATCCGCACGGTGCACCAAGAGCTACAAAGTTCTCTGTAGCTATATATACGCACGTAGTCAACAGGAAAATAAACAGTGAGTTGTATAGCAGACAGTATAGTTCAAAATGTAAGACCAAAAATATGCGGGCTAGAGCTAGTATCTGGTTCATGTTGTCCTGAAAAGATTGGTTGCTCCAGTATGCAGTGATTCTTTATACGGTTGCGTGTAGCACGTCAGCTACTGTTTCTTGTGAAGACCCACTGGTACTGGATTGACTGAATTGAACCTTAAAAGTGAACCACAAGCTTAAGAACCAGAAGTTGGTATGGTATAGAGATTGTTAATCCTGAAAGCCCGGCTACTGCAGTATACAGTGATGCTACGTCTTAGTTGTGACTTTCGTTACTGCTTATAGTTCATAACTGTAGACATTAGAGAGCCAGATTAAAACTTAACTTAACTTTCCAAACTTAACTTTCCGGATTCCGTTGACGCCAGCCTCCTAGCCTTTTTGAAAGGCGCATAAATACTGTGTTTGTGTAATTGCTAGTATAGGCATACCGAGAGTTTGAATCTTTCCTATGTTCGGTTAATTTATTGTAAACCAACACTGCATACAGCTTGCTTGTTGGTGACTGATGTTGTTTTGCTAATCCTGTTTGCATAATTTTGTGTAATTATTAAAACTTGTGTTTGTGTAATTGCAAGTATAAGCATGCCACGAGTTTGAAATAGGAAGAGTGATAAATAGGAAGAATGAGACACTCAGCTCTCCCATTTAGTTAGGCCTGCTAGATACTGGGCACATTAAGTGGAAATCTCGGGGGTGGTAGTAGCAACGCTAACCAACCGGTACCTCCCCCGAGATTTTAACAATATGTGCCGAGCATCTAGCAAGCTTAAATCACTGTGTAGAGCTGCGTGCCTCAGTCTTCGTTTATAAGCTCTAGGTCATTCCGTGGACTGCATCAATAAAATTTAGAATAGCAGAAGGTTTACTGGATTTCCATTCACAATTCGTACAACCTTTAGCCTTCTTCTATTCCGCAACTATACACTTTTTGGTGCGGCCCAAGGACAATCTTATATAGATAAATTAGGGAGATAATCAACCATTAGTTTTGTCAGGCAAGCCCTTCATCAGATCATTGAACAGTTTATTTGTTAAATTATTTTAGTTATATTGCGTAGGAGAGACTAAATTTAAGACAAGTCCTCATTAGCTTTAGAAAAGTTTGTTCGTCCCTTTAAGCGTAGTGATTTCTTGTTGAAATGCAGATTGTGTAGGTTAGAGTAGTAGCAGAAAAGCAGAAGGTTAAAACTACCAGGATATCCATGCTAAACTCGGACTAGCTTTCACCTGTTCCGTTGCTATAATCGTTTTTTTCGCGCAGCCCAGGGACAATCTTATTTAGAAAAATTTAGTCAGATAGCTTAATCTTTAACTGAGATGCGCAATATAAACTAGTCCTTCAGCAGATCCTAGGTCACTATTTGTTCCTGTAAGCGTAGTGATCTGTTGTTCAAAAGCAGATTGTGTTTGTTTTAGGGTTGCGTCTAGGTTCAATGAGCATGTAATTCATTGTGAATGAAAGAAGAATTCATTAATTATGTGTCCACTCGTTTAGAATACTCAGAACACGCACACTGCTGTGCACGCACGCGCTTCGAAACTTTCATTTTAGCGCTAAATTTCATAAACTGACTAAGTCAACGTAAAGTCACAAAGTCACAACTAATCAACGTAATGTCATGCGTGGTCAACGGAAGTCACAAATTTGAGGCGGTTGAACAGCGACCCAACCAACGTAGTGTCACAAAAATGTCCACATCACACCAACGTAGTGTCCGGACATTTTTGTGACTTTACGTTGGTCGTTAACGTAAAGTCACAAAAATGTCCGCCTGTGACATTGCATCATCAACGTAATGTCCGGACATTCCGTTAACGAAGCACGTAATGTCACAAATTTTTGTGACTTTTTCATGCGGTCGATGAAACTTTATTTGAAAGACGCATAAGCTAACAGTGACGATGGCGATTTTTGGTGTTAAACAGCGATTTTTGAATGCATAACGCATGAATACATGATAACTATAATTTTATCAATGTGTGCAATAACGCGCAACCTAAAAATTAACAAAATTTGGATGGCCTAAATTTTTTGGGTGATGGCCTAAAAAATTTGAGTCGTTGAGGAAATTTGGCCTAAAGTTTGGCGACCAAAAAATAAGGTAAAAGGTAAGGTAAAGTGACTCCTGGAGAGAACTCCAACCTACAGAAGGTTATAGGGTGCCGGTGCTTATCTCCGGATTCACAGCCCGAAGCCAGGAGCGACAACTCTAATGTTGACTACATCTGTGGAAGAGGGGCCAGTCCTTCATCAGGCATTACGCCAGAACACAGACTCCTGTTACCTTCCCACCGCAGTGGTCATTTACCGACCAGTTAGGGATAGACAGCTGGGTTGGCTGGAGCCCACGGCGAACCGATATGTGCTTAGTCCCTTGCTCAAGAGGATTTGTGAAAGCCTTGTTGCAGCGGAGGTTCGAACCTAAGACCGTCAGATCTTCAGTCGAACACCTTACCACTCGGCCATTACGGCACACCAAAAAATAAACCCTGAACCTACCCCTCACAGGTCTCAAGAATTGTCGTAGCGCTATTCTGACACTTCCGGTGTAAAATTCAACTCTTTTTAGCTAGTTAAACCAAAAAACCCGACCTAGGTACCTTTTTTGAGATTTCATGTGCCATTGAAAATGCAGCATCAAACGGTCAGGTTTCATAAAGTTTAACACATAACTTTAGGGAATCTTTGAAAAATGCTAAAAACGATGTACAGCACAGCTCATTTCATTTGAAGCGAAGTCCCATATCTGGCGAAATGTCGCGAGTGCACGCGACATTCGCGAGAATTTTGCGACATTCGCGTAGGCTTTTCGCGACATCCTTTGCGAAAAGGCAACATTTCGCGAACTTCAATGCGAAGTTCGCCTTACATAGCGAATTTGGACAAGAACTTCGCATAACGTCGCGAAATTGTGGGCGGAACTTCGCGAATGTGTATGCGAAGTTCGCGAAAGTGCATTTAAATGTCGTGAAATTTCGCGAGGTCTTCGCGTTTTCCCGTGTTTCCAGTTTTCGCGAAATTTTGAACGACATTCAATGCGAAACTCCGTCATATTTTCGTGAAACAGAGAATTTATGCTATTCATGACCGATATCTTATCCTTTACGCCCTCCTAGACACAGTTCTTCACCCCCACCCCGCCGCACCTCGCTTAAACCGGCTAGTTCATGCCAACAGTTAGCTGTCTATATAATTTTAATCGCTTTACACATTAATTTATTAATTGAGCAACATTGCAATGCTGTATTTAGTTTCAGGCTTTATCCACTTATCAGCGAAGAAAATTGGACACGGAGAATGGTCTAACTTTTGATCGTTTCAGTATACTGCGTGTATTTTGCTTAATTTAATTTAATTAAAGATGTTAAGTAAAATTTTTGCAGTTGTTGAACAGTTCTTGCTGGCAGATAGGCTTTCATAGGGACCAAGTTCTGGTATATTCACATATTGGGGCGATGCGTATATTTCACGTTTTACCTATGCCTAGTGCCATACTCTTATAATTGTGTGTTCTTGATATCAGTACTAGAAGCCTAAGCCTAACTCCAAACGCTGAAACCTGTTTGGTGAATCTTTAAAACCATATTCCGTAAACGCTTCAGCATGAACAGACCGACTTAATGTCCAACCATTAAGCCAAATGTGCAGTATGAGTCGTTTTTTAGGAAAGCTGAACCTAGAGAAGTCGATCATTTATGTAATTTCTGTGAGCACCTTAATGGGATCTTAAAGCAGATTTGTCAAAAAGCAGCTCTATAATGCGAATGTTCTTTCTCCGAGCCGGCGAAGCACTTTACATTTCCTATCCTTGTTGAGTTTGTTCTTGCGTGCTGGCCCAAGCATCCGTCAACTGTAACCATTATTACTGGTGAAATAGCTCTTGCACTTTATGTTATGTCAGGCCACTTTAATTTTACATCAATTTATAACAACAAGAACAATAACAAAAAACATCAGCGCCGCCGTCAGTCAAACAGGTCATCGTCTTCATCTGCATTGTACGCCACATCAGACTCTTCACCAAATTCGTCTTCACCAGAATCTTCTCCGTTACCTCCACCGCCTCCGTAAGCACCGCCTCCTTCTTCACCATAAGCATCACCGCCAACACCTTCACCGCAAGCGCCACCACCAACGCCGGAAACTCCAGCAGCTCCGCCTTCGCCAAAAGCATCACCGCCAACACCTTCACCGGGAAAACTACCACCTTCACCACAATCAGCTGACTCGTTAACCTGACTAGGACCAGCTCCGCATCTGCCCTGCAAACCAACAAAGGGTTTCGACCTGAAATAAATATAGCAAACTAGACATGATGTCTTGGCTTATTTAACTTCCAAGACATAAATGGAAATGTGAAACAGTGTAAACAAATACAAAAAATTGGCTTGTCACACAAGATATTCTCGGGCAGTTGAGGGTCCGTGTGTGAGCGGGACTCCGATTTGTTTAATCCAACCCTTTACTGCTAAGTGGCTTTTTAGACTTTCAGAATTTTTCTTTTTGATGCCAAAGCTAATTCTACTAATTCCAACATTCGATGCGCCTTCAAATTTAATGAATCTGATTTTTGATTCGGTGCAAAACTGGTTTTTAATTATCAGTGGCAAAAGTAGAAATTAACTTCACAAAAAATGTCTGGTAAATATACCAATTTAGGAAACAAGCAAGAAACGTCGAAACCACAGATATGACTAAAACCAGGAGGAACAGGATCTGGAACTGAAAAAGCGGTCTGAAAATAAAAATGGGAGGGATGTCTTAACTCAGAAATGACGGTCTAGACAAAGGAACTTCAGCCGAGGTCTTACTTCAGGAATGCATCAAATGGTATTATCAAGAGTACTTAAGCTTAAGCTGAGCTTAAGCACATAAACACAGAGCGAGTGTGCGTACCCCCGTTTCGACTAGGTACTGATTTGCGGTACTGGTACTAGAGATGGTACTAGAGTAGACCCGTCTTTGTCCTTTCTCAAAGCGGTTCACACGCACAGACACTAAGCTAAGTTCTTTCTTGCATGGACCGTATAAAAGATTAATGTTTACTACAAATAAAAGTAATTCATTTATTCTTACTTAAAAAATCTGCGGTCGTCGATGTTGCTGTTGCATCGTCGTTTCAGACGTTCTTCTTGGAATGCTTTAGAAAGTAACGGCCGGGCATTTCGGAGCGTTTGTTCCAAGTGCCGCCATCT
This sequence comes from Trissonchulus latispiculum, assembly GCA_030248195.1. NCBI lineage: Eukaryota > Metazoa > Nematoda > Enoplea > Enoplida > Ironidae > Trissonchulus > Trissonchulus latispiculum. Next base: position 90,131 of record JASAND010012963.1, read on the forward strand.
ACCTCTTCGCCAATCAACTGGATAGTGAACACAAAATTGACGATTTCTAAAACAAAAAATTGCAAACATGCATGTAACAAAATTAAAAGCAAACAAAGAACACTAACAGTATCGAAAAGTAACTGCAAGAAATAACAACACAAAATCCAAATCTAATGAAATTTTGATATACACATCTAAACTTAATGAGATTTAATAAATTCAAGCTCAGTCTCAACCTAGTATAGGTTCCGTTGAATTTCCCGGACTTGGCTAGCAGGCCTAGCCGATCAACCAACTGGCATATGGTGGTGTTTTCTGATTGGTCGAAACTCAAATGCTAGCTATATATGCATATAACTAGACCACACAAGTCGTGATGGGAACGAGCAGTGAGAAAGGCAACACACAGCCCACGAAATTTAGCAGTCTGCTGGATTCATCCAGATCCATAGTTAGTCCAGACTTAGTTGTTACACTTGTGGATTGCTTGCTATATTTCTAAAAAGGTATGGGGGTCCTTACTGCTTATTCTAAATACATAGCTGACAATCAGTTTGCAGTTCACTAATCTAATTAGTTAAATCTAATTAAAATTCCGATTGCCAATATATATTTCCAATTTGTTTGGTGGGGGGGGTAGCCAACAGCCAATCAGATTGCAGAGACCCCCTCCCCGTTTGGTGGGGGGGTAGAGCAGAGGATTACGGTAGTTTTTGTTCTATTCTAAAATGGGTCCCCGTTTGGTGGGGGGGGGTAGCAAAGAGAGGTCCCCGTTTGGTGGGGGGGTATGCAAAAGGGGTCCCCGTTTGGTGGGGGGGTATGCAAAAGGGGTCCCCGTATGGGGGGGGGTCGCCAACAGCCAATCAGATTCAGCCAATCTTAGCCTGACTTGGCGACCCCCCCCCAAACGGGGACCTCCTTCTGCCTACCCCCCCCCCCCAAACGGGGACCTCCTTCTGCCTACCCCCCCACCAAACGGGGACCCCTTTTGCATACCCCCCCACCAAACGGGGACCTGTTTTTGCTACCCCCCCACCAAACGGGGACCTGTTTTTGCTACCCCCCCACCAAACGGGGAGGGGGTATGCTTGTCGACCCCCCCACCAAACGGGGGAACATTCGCGTATTGTGGTCGGAGCACCGTTACGCAATGCCAAGAAGAGAAGCCCTCTAGTGGCTTACTCTTCTTCTATAATATAAAGGAATTAATTATGGACTCTTGGTAGCGGGGGGAAACCCCAATGGGGGGAACCCAAATGGGGGGGGGAAACCCACCCAAGGTTTTTAGGCCATAGCTAAGGCCATGGCCTAAATTTATGAGTCGATGGCCTAAAGAATTTTGGCCGTTGAGGCCATTTGGCCTAAATTTTTCGACGAAAACCCAGTTAAATTTTTTTGATTTTTAAGTAAAAACAGTAATTTTCTAAAAATTAGGCGCGAATTCATACATTTCCACTTGTATTTCTGGGCTGCGCCAGCCGCCAGCTACTTATACTTATAAATTCACATTCAGTTAGAATTTTATTTACTGTTATAAAGATTTCATAGAAGAAATGCTATTTTTTAATAGTTTAACTTTATTTCTATTAGTTTTATTTTCTATTTTCTGTGGTTTTCTATACTAGTATACATACTCCTATATACCTGCTTTAATATTCATTAAAAATTTATTAACTGACGTGCATTATTATTTCTATGCTAACAAGCTTCTGTTTCTGCCATTTTAAGGTAAAACCGTAGTTTTTCTGGTGTGTTAAGCTAACAGTGACGATGGCGATTTTTGGTGTTAAACAGCGATTTTTGAATGCATAACGCATGAATACATGATAACTATAATTTTATCAATGTGTGCAATAACGCGCAACCTAAAAATTAACAAAATTTGGATGGCCTAAATTTTTTGGGTGATGGCCTAAAAAATTTGAGTCGTTGAGGAAATTTGGCCTAAAGTTTGGCGACCAAAAAATAAGGTAAAAGGTAAGGTAAAGTGACTCCTGGAGAGAACTCCAACCTACAGAAGGTTATAGGGTGCCGGTGCTTATCTCCGGATTCACAGCCCGAAGCCAGGAGCGACAACTCTAATGTTGACTACATCTGTGGAAGAGGGGCCAGTCCTTCATCAGGCATTACGCCAGAACACAGACTCCTGTTACCTTCCCACCGCAGTGGTCATTTACCGACCAGTTAGGGATAGACAGCTGGGTTGGCTGGAGCCCACGGCGAACCGATATGTGCTTAGTCCCTTGCTCAAGAGGATTTGTGAAAGCCTTGTTGCAGCGGAGGTTCGAACCTAAGACCGTCAGATCTTCAGTCGAACACCTTACCACTCGGCCATTACGGCACACCAAAAAATAAACCCTGAACCTACCCCTCACAGGTCTCAAGAATTGTCGTAGCGCTATTCTGACACTTCCGGTGTAAAATTCAACTCTTTTTAGCTAGTTAAACCAAAAAAACCCGACCTAGGTACCTTTTTTGAGATTTCATGTGCCATTGAAAATGCAGCATCAAACGGTCAGGTTTCATAAAGTTTAACACATAACTTTAGGGAATCTTTGAAAAATGCTAAAAACGATGTACAGCACAGCTCATTTCATTTGAAGCGAAGTCCCATATCTGGCGAAATGTCGCGAGTGCACGCGACATTCGCGAGAATTTTGCGACATTCGCGTAGGCTTTTCGCGACATCCTTTGCGAAAAGGCAACATTTCGCGAACTTCAATGCGAAGTTCGCCTTACATAGCGAATTTGGACAAGAACTTCGCATAACGTCGCGAAATTGTGGGCGGGACTTTGCGAATGTGTATGCGAAGTTCGCGAAAGTGCATTTAAATGTCGTGAAATTTCGCGAGGTCTTCGCGTTTTCCCGTGTTTCCAGTTTTCGCGAAATTTTGAACGACATTCAATGCGAAACTCCGTCATATTTTCGTGAAACAGAGAATTTATGCTATTCATGACCGATATCTTATCCTTTACGCCCTCCTAGACACAGTTCTTCACCCCCACCCCGCCGCACCTCGCTTAAACCGGCTAGTTCATGCCAACAGTTAGCTGTCTATATAATTTTAATCGCTTTACACATTAATTTATTAATTGAGCAACATTGCAATGCTGTATTTAGTTTCAGGCTTTATCCACTTATCAGCGAAGAAAATTGGACACGGAGAATGGTCTAACTTTTGATCGTTTCAGTATACTGCGTGTATTTTGCTTAATTTAATTTAATTAAAGATGTTAAGTAAAATTTTTGCAGTTGTTGAACAGTTCTTGCTGGCAGATAGGCTTTCATAGGGACCAAGTTCTGGTATATTCACATATTGGGGCGATGCGTATATTTCACGTTTTACCTATGCCTAGTGCCATACTCTTATAATTGTGTGTTCTTGATATCAGTACTAGAAGCCTAAGCCTAACTCCAAACGCTGAAACCTGTTTGGTGAATCTTTAAAACCATATTCCGTAAACGCTTCAGCATGAACAGACCGACTTAATGTCCAACCATTAAGCCAAATGTGCAGTATGAGTCGTTTTTTAGGAAAGCTGAACCTAGAGAAGTCGATCATTTATGTAATTTCTGTGAGCACCTTAATGGGATCTTAAAGCAGATTTGTCAAAAAGCAGCTCTATAATGCGAATGTTCTTTCTCCGAGCCGGCGAAGCACTTTACATTTCCTATCCTTGTTGAGTTTGTTCTTGCGTGCTGGCCCAAGCATCCGTCAACTGTAACCATTATTACTGGTGAAATAGCTCTTGCACTTTATGTTATGTCAGGCCACTTTAATTTTACATCAATTTATAACAACAAGAACAATAACAAAAAACATCAGCGCCGCCGTCAGTCAAACAGGTCATCGTCTTCATCTGCATTGTACGCCACATCAGACTCTTCACCAAATTCGTCTTCACCAGAATCTTCTCCGTTACCCGAGAATAAAACTGTAATCAAGCTACCCTCGAGGTTTGTAATTCTTGAGCTAATCTGGAGTGGTGCCGGAGAATAGTATCTCAAGAATAGCTGGTGAACTAGGTCCAGAATAGGTAACTCAAAGTTAGCTCCGACATTGGGTAACCTCGAGAATAGTTTGTGCCGTCCGCCGCTAGCGTCTTTCAAACTAAATGAGGTCGCAAAGCGCTGTCAAAGGTGGTAGGTCGTCACTTAGATATGACTGCTTTAGACTGGCATGCATTGGAAAGCATGGGCGACAAGATCAAAGGGTCCTAAACTTTTCAAAAAAGTAAAAGGATATTGTGTAATGTTAAGACTATATATTCTAATTTATGAGTATTATTTGGTGTAGTTCTTATGAGCTGTTTAGTACAGTTTGGTCAGGTGCAGGAGGGTAGTTTTAGGATTTAGGATTTAGGTTTAGGAAGCCGCCTGAAGACAGGATCTTTCCGGTTGTTTGCCCAAAAACCGGAAAAATCCGAATTCTGGTGGGGTAAGCTCCAGGTTTTGGGTTGGGAACCCCCCCCCCCCCAGCCCCAAGCACAAGTATGATCAGGTGGTTTGTAGTGTTTTAGGACGGCCAGTGGCCGGCAAATTTTGGGCTCAGGAGAAGGGTGGATTATTCTCAGCATGTACGACGCTTGAGGTTTTATAATAAAGGCACATACTTCATGCTAATAATTACGTGGTTACAAGTTTGAAAACTTTAAGAAATGCATCAACTGTTAAAATCTTTTTGTAAAAGGAAAAGATGGCATGCCAGCGGAAACAAATTGTAACATAACTTACACTTTTTATTGCAGAAAGTAAGTTCAATGATGTTCCCATTATTTTTGTCCGGTTTATGCTTCTTTCCCCTTACATTAGCTCAGATTAATCATACAGTGTTGTTGGCCGATGGTCGATACTTACTCCAATGGACTACGACAGGTGATCAGCCTTTGGACACAATCACGTTCGAAGTCCATGCAGAGACTACCGGATGGGTTGGTTTGGGACTTTCTCCAAATGGTGCCATGACCGGTGCTGATATTGTGGTTTTTGGTATCAGAGATTCGGATGGAGCAACATACTTATATGTAATGTTGAATGTAATATTGTTTCTAAGTGAGGTAGTGATGAAGACTCCATGCGACAAACACGAAAAATTAGTTGAAAGTTTAAAATTTTGCTGATAATGCAGGTGGTGCCTTTGGGTAACTCGGGGAGTAACGTTTGAGACCGGCTACAGGCGGTCTCTTACACAGTTCTGGCGGTACGAACATACACTACCAGTGACATAAATGAAAATCAACAAATAATAATTTAGGCTTTGATCGTTTTCCCTTATGAATTTGACATGTAAAATTAAAATGAAATTTTGCTTCTGAGCAAAAATGCAAGGAAAAAAATTTAGTTTTGTATTTTAAATCGTTAGAAAAACTCTCATAAATTCAAAACAACATTTCCTACTCAACACAACTTGAGGTTATCGCGATCCTTGTCCAAAGCAGCCTGGAAAGCTTCAGCGACCTGGTCCGGCCAATTTGGAAAAGCTGCCTCCGGACAATCATCAGCAATTTTCCCATCCAATTTTGACCGCGATTTGGCCAAAAATACACCCGATTTGCGAAGACATTCGAGCAGTTCAGGGTAAGCTCGCGCCATAGCACACAGGATGTCAAACACAACATGGGTTCTCACGTGCGATCAGTTTTTGTCCTTCCACAAGAACATAATCTAATGAATCCGGCCGGAACCATTTCTTGGATGATACTTGGTCGCCGTCATCAAAAACAACGGACAACCCTGAGACGCGAAATATCGAGCCGGCCCAAACAAGCCAGAGATTATCAGTTTTTCGATCTTTAAAGGATAGTTCAGAGATCTGATATTTCTTACAGAACACTTGCAACAAATGGGATTGACCGGAATTAGCATCCGGAGGCGGTACATATTTGAAGGTTTTCCGCCATTGCCAAAGAAAAGTTAGACCTGCGTATACCGCCTCATTTCCTCCTATTCATAGCCTGTTGGCTCCGGAGCGCATCCAGCTCATCATCCGCAACCAGAGCCAGACGGCTTTTTAAATAATTTTGGAGCTTGACAAATACCGAGCTCCAGCAAAAATTTCTCCCAAAATTGTGCAGTAGCTGCCACGTATGGATTAGTGGTATGCGGCATAATTTGGGCCAGAAGGGCGAGCTACTTGCCAGTAAAGGTCATTGGATTTGACTGAATCAAATTCCAGACGGAAGATAGGAAATATTTCGGATAAGGGGCCCGCATAAAGGAGAGCGCCTAGACGGATGTCTGCCGGATAAACCCCCAGCTGACCAGAAGCCCAGTAAACATCAGAAAGGAAAGCAACCCGCCGATCCGATGGATTCGGTGCCAAATACTTCTCATTAGGAGGATGCCATGAACAATACAAGTAGTAAGCCAAGCTAACTGTTCAGAAAGTCGGATTGGCCCAACAGGTGGTAACTGAAAAATCAGAATATTAATATTCAAATCCGAAGATGGAATACGAGGGGCTTTCCGGGAATCCGAAGAATAGTCGGATCCACGTCCACCCGGGCTGCTGTGGTTACTGGGCGACTGCGTTGAGAAGAAGCGGGCACCATTGCCGTTACGTTTGTGACCACTGGTAGAGACTACAGACAAAGTTCCGACCACTATTCCGACGAGCCATTTTTCGCACCACCACTTGCATTTTGGCGGACTACCAAGAACTGTGTCTCTGACATATATTATTGTCCACCCTAAACTTGTATACCTTGATATGTTGGCTAACTTTGAGCAACAAAGTAGCTCCTCCGACGATATCGTGTTGACCCGTGTGTAGGTCCCCCATTAACCATGGCTCAGCTCGCGAAGTGCGATCATCCAACAAAGCAGAACAGAGCAAATTTAAAAAACGAATCTTTCTGAGTTTGCTGTTTAGCTCTGAAACGCTTCATTGGGCAGATAATTGAGACCGTTACCGCAATTTCGGGGAGGAATGGTTTACCTCCTGTATAATGAACAAATGCACTTCGAAATCGTTATTGTTCATACTCGGCAGTGTATATATGTTGTGTATATAATTGTGTCCCTTAGGAGTATGCTTAATTAAGTGAATGAATAAACATCGAGCCCAATAGGAGTTGTTGGCGCCCATATAAACCACTTTGTCAAATGACGTTCTAAATTGACCCAACTATAAAATAGCAAAAGAAAATAATTGCCGTGAACAGCCAAATACACAAAACACAAAAGTTATCAGCGAAAGCTGGATAGGATTGGATAGAAATTGGATAAGGCCGTCCGACTGCAATAAACCTAAGCTCGCAAGTCCTTTGTCACATCTGACCTCTTTCCAGTTCAAAACGCACTCCCATAAATCGTAAACTAACAAATTAGCTAGCTCTCTAAGTTTGCTTTTCCATTTGACATGAAAGTTCAAGTGGAAATATAAATGTTTCGACGAAACATTTCCTCCTAAATTTCGTAATGAATAGAATAGAATAGGTAAGAATAGAATTGTGCCAACTAATATAGTTCCACACTATCAAACTTCGGAACTCCTTCCATTTATTGTTTTTCATTGCAATATCCAATCACTAATTTTGACTGAACCTGGAAATAACGTTTTTCAGGATCGCCATGGATTGATAAATGGATTTCCGATTGCTGATGGGACAAACAATTATGAGCTGATATCAGCAGCACAAAACGATACTCATACGATAGCTCAGTTTAAGCGGCCTCTGTCAACCTGTGATCCGGAGGACTGGACAATAAATGTAAGCAGAGTACAAAAGTTTTCAGTTGAATTGAAGTTGAACAAATTTGTCGTCCGCAGAAACGCTTGAGTTGTGTCGGTAGGAGGACAGCATAGGCCCAATTGCTGTGTTAAAACAGTATTATTCTACATTCCATATATCACATATTTCGTCATCACATCGAACATGTCGTCTGGACTCGGTTTCGGTCTGCTTTCGGCTTAAAAGTTGTTTTTTTTCACTAAAGGCTCGTGCCAAGTTATGGTACTGTCAAGGACAATGTTTTAAAACCAGGAAGAGACATCAACGACTAGAATATAGATAATTCGTTTTTGCCAACTTTACGGTGCCAATTCTATATATGGCATGCAACAATTTCAGCTTTCGCTCTATGGAGTTTAATACAGTCAGCCTGCAACAAAACAGCAGTTAACAAGATCAATTTTTCACGCAATAAATGTTTCAGGGCAACTTGTGTAGTTTAATTTACAAGTAAGCCCATAAAGCTTTATAAAAAATACGAAAAAGACTCCCTTCAAGATAAAAGAAAAAGGTTAAAATCAGTAAATAAGTTTTCTCTGATAACTTTAGTTTGTTATCTATTGTTTAGAATGACACTGTGCGATTGATTTGGGCAATGGGCCTAACTGACGCTGATTCAGAAGACTCTTTCAGTCGTCATGAAGCTAACAACAGAGGCGTTAAAAGTGTGATGTTTCTGGTAGACAAAGGCGTTGACAGTGTGCCACTGCCTGCTGATGCTAGGATACTAGATTTACTGGCTACAAATGTATTATATTTAGTTTATTTTAGTCACTGATTTTATTTATTTTATTTTATATGATACCAAGAGTACATAATATAAAAGTGTGCCACTAGGCACACTCTATGTTATCAGGGCAAAAACTCTGCTCTGCTCGCTAACGGCCCAATCCCCTCCCCCGCAAATTAGACCCATCACTTCAAAGAATTTCGTGCGCTATGTTTGTGTTCTAAAGCTCGAAGCGGACACAAAATTCGTTAACATACTGCTTGTGTTTTCGAGCTTAAGCACATAAACATAGAGCGAGTGAGCGTACCCCCGTTTCGACTAGGTACTGATTTGCGGGGGGTCACTAGGGTCTGATTTGCGGGGGGGGGTGGGCCGTTAGCGAGCAGAGCATGGTTTTTGCTCTGATAAGAGAGAGCTTGCCTAGTGGCATACTCTTATTATTATGTACTCTTGATGATACTAATTCGGAATCATTTGAATTTCTTCTAAACAAGAGTACATAACAGCCAAGTGTGACAACCGTTGCATCCTATTCCTCTGCCCATGTGAAGGATGATTTTTGCCGTATTTACACAACACACAAACGAACGCACTAATGCGGGAAGATAAGATTGACGTTGTGCACGTGTAAGTTGTAGCACTGCCAGAAAGCTTCGCCTGTTAGTGAGTTCACAAATCTCTGTGAGCACAGCCAGCATTACTACAACTGGCTTGTGACAGGGCTTACTCTTGGATGAAGTGATCCACCACTATCTCTGTGAATCTGTCCTCTTCCCTTGGCGAAAGCTTCGGAAACGATCCATCGTATGGGAGGACTGCTTCGGAGAGTCGACTGTCACATCGTAGAAATCCGTTGTTATCCAAAAATAGCTTCACTTTACTTCTTTACTAGATCATTGGAACGTGTCTTCGTTTCTATGCACTCAATGTTGGTACGATATGAAGCTTGTTGAGTCCTTTTTTCCCCAAGTCTTTTAGCTTCTGCAATCTCCTTGTAGTTCAGCGGACCTCTGTTAGTGGTTTCTTCATTTTAGAAATAGACCAAAATACCCAAGCCGTTGTTCCGAGCAGTTTCTTTTTCTGAAGAATGCTAAATTCTAATGCAACAATTAAACTGATATTAAGTTACACAGGCTATTTTTCCCGCTCCATCAGAACTACTTTCTTCATCATGACACTTTACTTGTTCTTGCTGCTTTGCTTCTATTGCCTCTAGTGTTCCCTGATTTGGCCGATCGTCTTCGCTTTGAATCAGCCACTTTGGTTCATGCCAACACAAAATTGAATCACCAAGATCCGATGCAGATTTCCCTCTCGTGGCAATATCTGCAGGATTTTCGTCAGCAGGTACATAGCGAAACTGTGCTTCTCGACTTTGGCCAATTTTGTACAAACACAGGCTGCATTGGTTTACCCATTATCCAATGAATTGCACACTCTGAATCACTCCAGCATACGATTCTGTTGATTCCAAGCCGTAGTTCTTTAACAAATCTTGTTGCTCTTACTCCATTTAAAATTGCCAGCAATTCCTATCGCGGTAGTGCTACTTCTTTAATTGGAACAAGTCTACTCATGCAAAATAGAAGTGAAGATCGACTGGCTTTTGACTTTCTACATAACAAACAGAGAGACACCGGTTGCATACGCCTTAGACGATGAGTTGCAAAAACAGCAAAGTTTTATGGTTTCGACATCGGTGACATCAATCAGCCGTTTAAGCCGCATCTTTGGAATCTCTTCGATGTCCGTGACTCAGATCGTCCATTCTTTCACGTAGGATGATGGAAGTAGCTCATCCCAGTCGTACTTTGCCTTCCAAATTTGCTGCATCAGCATCTTTGCACGAATGACAACAGGGGAAAAGAAACCAAACGGATTATAAACACAAGCAGCTTCTTGTGTAATCTTCCTCTTGGTAACAGGCTCATATTCAATGGACTTGGAGTTTTTTCCAGAAAACATCTTTATCTGAGCCCGACGAAAGAGGGGGTGGTTGTGCGGTGGTTGTGGTGAAGGATTGGTTGGAAAAAGTTGGTTTGTTGTCCATCATGAAGGAGGTGGTTGGTGGAACACCTGACCAGGGAGGTTGCGTTCTGTGAGTGTAAGGTGTGTTAGGAGTGGGAGCTTCTTTGTAGTACTAGAGTCCATCGGCTAGAGTATTTTTGAAACCGAAGATATTATCCACATACACATCTTCAGAGAAGGCAGTTCCACGATCCTTTATATGTGGAGGCAGCAAATTCTGCTTACTGGCACCGGAATAATTTTTAGGGATTTCGAGAATTCTAGAAGATGGGAATTTTGAAATTTACTTGGTAATTGTCTAATAGCTGCCAATTGATAATAACTAATCGGTTGTGATTGTGATGGAGTTAGTCGATAATTGTGGATTCATGGTTTTGAGATTTAGCTAGTGAGTGTTTCGGGATTTTGCTTCTTGAGATTGGTATGGACTTAGCTACCTAAAATTTGAATCATCAGGCTGTATTGTTGAGTTTCTATGGATAACCTCTTGTATATATTTGTGAGGACTGTTTTTCTTTATGTGAGTATTTGAATTGCTTGAGTAGTTTCATGCGTTATCTGGGTTTCCCCCTGAGTGCTTTCTTGAAAGGAAAATTAAAGGAAAATCGTCAAAACGGAGCCTTGAGAAAAGCCCTAAAGTAATCAAAGTTGACCCCAAAGTTACGTAAGCTCTTTTGACGTCAAACTGGGTCGGCTCTCTGACGAAAACAAAGAGAGCCGACGAAAACAGGCATACGGTAGGATCACGGTGATTGGATACTGAAAAAAGTAGAGCGCCCTCTGACGAGGTCGTGGCTGATGTTCAGTTCGGGGAAAGACCTGAACTTCAGTTCTGGGGTTGGCAGTTGCGATAGTCGGTTGTGCGAATTTTTGACTCTACTTGCTATTACTGTACTGTGGTCGGCTGTTACGCCGGAGGCTGGGATTTTAGCCTATCACTCGGATTGTGGTCGCGAAGACCTTGGCTTTGTGAGAGCTGTTTGGATCGGATTTGCTACATTTGATCTCTTTTTGTGCACTGCCAACCCGGTTCTCTATTGTTTTTACTTCAACCACATTTGCTGTGATTATCCAATCACCGTGTCCAGATCTCTCGTGCTAGCGCCTGTTTGCAGTTCATCGGACGGATCCAATCTTCCACAAGCGGACGGTAAATTTCGTAAGTTAGCAACTGACCAGAAGTCATTTGAGAGTTTACTTGAGATCTTTTATGGAGGAACCTAAAAATAGGATTGCAATTGAGAGTCTCTATTCTGTTTGATTCCGTTCATGTATTACTTGTATCTTGAAGTCTACTAAAGGAAGAATGTACCCTGTATATTTCTGTCTGACTGATTCAATATATAATCTTTGTGCTGTGTCTCAACGGCGGAATAAGAGTGTATAGCTTTTGCGTTACGTATTTTGATAATTGTTACTGTTTGAAATATTAGCTTGCCCCATTAAAACCTTGTAAAACTTTAACGACTAATTCTGATTAGGTCTTTAGTTAGATATTGAAATCCTTAGGTAAACTTGTAACTACGATTCAAACGGTATAAACTGACAATCGAACCCCTGGCATTGCAATTAATTGTATTGTTGTGAGTTTGGGAGGCTTAAAGGAGTTAAACCAGTGCTATAGAATTCAGGGAACCAAGACTACTAGACCCCATTTTATTACATGTGGAGCCCTCCTTTGGAGGATAAAATTAGGAGTTAACTTTCAGAATTTTGGAAGTTTTGCAACAAAAACGTTTGTTTTCCATAAAAATTCGAGGCTCCTATTTTTCCAAAAAAGAACTCGTAGAATTTTTTATAACGTGGGCCAAGTTTACATTAAACTGTTATACGTACGACTAATTTACTGATTAGCTAGTAACTGTGATAATTGAACGTAATATGCCTGAAACGACAGAAGCGGGAGCAGGACCTGCTGCCACACTGAAAGCTGCGCCAACTCCGATTTTGACACCTGAAACTATTGCTTTGACGGAACTGACAAAAACTTTGGCTGAATTCAATGTGGTAGTTCGAGCACAGGGAGTCGCTACGGCGTTCAGCTCGATTCCAATCCACCATGGCCTCCCCTCAGAATCTTTTGAAGAACACGTTGAAAAATATGAGCGATTTTGCAAAGTTATGAATTTTGACGACTGGCAGAAAATCTACACATTTTCAAGTTCACTTCAAGGTCGGGCCTTGGAACTGTTTAGATCTGTACCTAAGACTAGTCGTGGGACATGGGAGGAAATGATTGCTGAGGCCACGAAAATTATGGTCCCACCTCATATATCATTACATGCTTCATCTCTCCTGTTTCGTATTCAACAAGAAAAGGGTGAAACTGTTTCTGACTATGTAATGCGACTCAATAGGTATGCTAGGCTTAGCTTTAAAGAGGAAGATGAATTTTCAGATAAACAGCTAGAGGTGTTGAAGTTGCGATTGTTTCTGTTTGGGCTGCGAATGGAACTGAAAGAAAGAGTACCGCCAGGTTGTGCCACACTAGCAAAAGCAGTCAAAAGGGCCCAACAGGCCGAAGGGGAATACCCTGGTGAGGGATATCCGTCCTTTCTAGAGCCAAATTTTATGGGAAATTGTAAGGTTTCTGCCGCTCTTGCGGAAGCTGAAAAAACAGTTAGTGATTTGAAATATCGTTTTGCAAAGCTGGAAGCGAACACTTCTCGGAAATTGACGAATTCCGGTTGGGTAGCTGGCGCGCGCTACCTACCTCCTGGTATAGTCTGTTTTAATTGTAATAGACCTGGGCATGTGCGACGAGTGTCGACAGCCAGGTGGTGGTGCCTTCAGAGTCGAAAATTCACAGACGAATCGAGACTCTGCTCGAAATTCATATAGGAACCGAACCTTTCAGGGAAATTCTGGGTGGCGGAACCGTGATAATTACGATCGCAACTGTAACGGTACTGGCAACCGGCCTCGCTATGAAGATAACCGAGATGGAATGAATAATAATTCATGGTATAGGGAAAATAGGGGTTATAGAGGCAGCCCCAATGACTGGTATGACCATGACCGGGGTTCAGACCTAATTGAGCACAGGTCGGACTTACCACTTGAAATGAAGCGTAAATACGGGCCTAAGTTTGCTGTGTCTAGGTCACGTGTGCAAAACAGGTACTATGATAACCAACGGCATCAAAACGGTTCGGGTCCCTCTGCATATTCAGGAAGTGATCGAAGTGGACAGTATAGTCCCAGTCGTATGTCTTCACGCTGGCAGAAAAGACCCAATTCTGATTTTGCCAGCACTCACTCTGCTAGGTCTGCGAGAACAGTGTCACCCAACTGCACGCGGCATACCAAGCGAAGCCAAGCCTCCCCTCACTTCTCGCATAAAGTATTGATGTGCAGACAGCCAACGATCAGTACCTGCCGACCGGATCACAGATTTGAGCTCCTTTTTCCACAGAAAAATGCCTTGGCCCTCAGCACAGTTGCGTCCACCGATAATGAAGAACTGTTTATTCCGATTGCCAGTTCCGAGCACCTAAGTGATCGAGACTGTGATGAGCTTCAGGAATGTGGGGTTCCTGTTGCGTCTAGTACTGTGGGAATTCAGTGCGAAATTTATTTTGATGAAATCATTGAAAATTTGAACAAAAATGATATTAAAAGCGGATTGACAGTTTTTTCTCTGCTGTGTTTTCCTTTTCTATTTATTTTTGCCGCTCTGACGTCTTTTCAGAAATTCAGAACGCCACTGGTTTGGATAATAATGGGGTTACTTTTGTCCGCAAACAATGCACAGACTGCATCTAACTGCAGTTCATCCCCTTTCTTGGCTGATAAAATTGGACCTAGTCAGCATGAACTATCTAAAACTCGACCAGACCTGGAGCTGCTCTCGCGAAGTCCACTATTTTCGGGATCGAAAACCAAATCAAAGAAACCGTTTGCTGGATCGCGACGTTCTATCAGATCTGATGAACTCGCACCTAATCTGTAGTATCTAGGTATAGACAAGCCAAGTAATCTGTAATATAGTAATAATTGTAATCTTTGTACTATATGGGGTTACATTTCGTGTAGCATTTAACATTCATGTACAGAAGTTGTAGTTTTAAGTTGTTTTGAAGTGATTGGTCTACATGACTGAAGACGTTCTTTCTCTGATTTGATGTGGGTTCGTTTTTTAGCATTGAAACTTTGATTATAAACATCTGTACCAAAATTACAGACTGTCGCCCGTTTGCACCAACATAAAGATTATCTCTAGCTTAAGCTAGAGATAATCTTCAAGTTCAAGATTGAATTAGCTGTAGCTTATCTCTAAGTCTGAGTTAGAGATTATCTGCTGCACCAACCAAAATTAGCTCGAGATTATCAGATCTACAGCTTAAGCTCGAGATTATCTCGAGTTAAGGATTAACCAATCAAATTCTGTTTTCATGTCATGTGATGAACAGTTTCACCAATCATGATAAAACTTTTCGGTTGTTTTAAAACGTGACAATTTCAAATTTGAAGGTATCTGTCGACTACAAAATGACATTAAATTGGGTGGCATCCGCCAGGAATATATTGGGTTTGATCATTTTATTCAGTTTTAGCATTTTAAATAGGGATTTTTTGGAAAATCAAACACAAAGATATTTGATTAATGTAAAAACATATTTTTTGTACTGTTTAATTTACCATTGTATAAGTATCTTTGTCAACTGTGCTTATGATGTTTATAAAATGTTCAAAACTTGTTGTCAAAATAGAACAAAATGCTCATGGACAATCAAATCAAACAATCAAATTCAGGCATCTCTAATGGAAACCTCGAGATTATCCTGAATTAATCCTACTCGGGGGTAGGATTGAAATTTCAGTGGTTGGAGATTATCTCGAGCTCACGACTATCTCTAACTTTAGTTGGTGCAATGCTCGCTGAAGATAATCTTCAGCTAATCTCGAGTTAATCTCGAGATAATCTCAAGCTAAGGATTATCTGTTTTGGTGCAATCCAGTGT